>VMDO01014953.1:0-52836 GCA_007922755.1 Pedetes capensis | reverse complement strand
GATTGAGGTTGTCCAAGATTTTACTTTGCTTGGCTCTATAATCAACACCCATGGAAGCAGCAGTCAAGAAATCAAAAGACGCATTGCTCTAGGAAAAGCTGTGGCAAAAGATCTCTTTAGAGTATTGAAAAGCAAAGATGTCACATTGAAGACGAAGGTGCGTCTGACTCATGCCATGGTATTTTCAGTGGCATCATATAGTTGTGAAAGCTGGACATTGAACAAGAGAGACAGAAAAAGAATTGATGCTTTTGAATTGTGGTGCTAGAGACATCTATTGAATATACCATGGACTGCCAAAAGAACCAACAAATCTGTCCTAGAAGAAGTACAACCAGAGTGCTCCTTGGAAGCAAAAATGGCCAAACTGCGTCTTACATATTTTGGACATGTAGACAGGAGAGAACAATCCCTGGAGAAGGACATCATGTTTGGAAGAGTGGCAGGTCAACACAAAAGAGGAAAACCCTCCACCAGATGGATTGACACAGTGTCTGCAACAATGGGCTTAAACATAAATAAGATTCTGTGCCTGGCACAGAATCGGGAAGTGTTTCGATCTGCTGTACATAGGGTCGCTATGAGTCGGACTCGACTCGACGGCACCTAACAACAACAACAACAACAACAACAACCCCAAATCAACAAAATAAAACAAAAATAAACCTGTAAAATATGAAAATGAATTCCAGGGAAGAGAGAGGTTATTTCTTGAGGACAGCTGTGGTATTTCACCATAGCACAAAACCCAAGAAGCCAGACACGACAGACTTTCTCACATGTGAATATGTTTAAAAATGATTTTAGACAGTTTTTCATCTTAACCCTTCCCTTGGCCAGCTAATGATCCATTGATGAAAGTCCACATTAAGACCCTGAGATATTTATAATCTAGCACAAAAAACTAACTGACCACAGCTTGGTTCTCGATAGAAGAGGAAGGCACATCTATCTTGGCTTTTTTTTTTTTTTTTTAGAAGAAAATCACTTTATCCTAATAAACTCACAAGTAATATCACACAGCTGGTTTAATGAGGCAACAAAAACGTCTGTCTAGCTTCAAATTCTTTACCATCTCAGTGAACTTCTATACAATCAGAACTCTCTCTTCCATGGCCATTCTAAATCAATGATGCTACCAACAATGAGACAGGTTTAGCTAATGATTTTACACTTTAGACTTTCACTATCAATTACATTTTTATGCTAAAATAATTTGTTCAGAGGCAACTTTCCCTTTCTTCAATGTGAACTCTTTTTTTTTTTTTTTTTTGACACAGGGTCTCACTATGTAGCCCTCGCTGGCCTAGAACTCTGTAGACCAGGCTGGCCTCAAACTCATGTCCATCCTCCTACCTCTGATTCCTGAGTGCTGGGATTACAGGCGTGACCCACCATGCCCAGCTCTTCCACCTTTTAATACTATCGCACTGGACATTGGATTCCAGAATTTGAATCTGAGGGAGACACTAACATTCAGACCACAACACCAACCTAATGGATGTGAAGTTGTATTTCATGACTTTGATTTGCATTTCCCCAATGGTTGGTAATGTTGGACATCTTTTAATGTGCCTTTTTTTTTTTTTTGCGGTACTGGGGGTTGAACCCAGGGACTCACGCCTGCATGCTCTGCAAGTGCTGGATCACTGAGCTGCATCCCCAGCCCATTTTTTTACTTTTTGAGACAGGGTCTCTCTAAATTACACAGACTGCCTCTGCCTCCCAAGTCGCTGGGATTACAGGCATGCACCCCCCCCCCCCCGCTGTAATGTGCTTATTTTTTAATCATATTGCTTACTTCTTGTTAAGTTTTAGGAGTTCTCTATAGACTCTGGATGTTAAATCTTTTATCAGATATGTGCTTTGCAAATATTTTCTTCCATTCTGTGGGCTGTCTTTTTATTTTTGTTTTTATTTTATTTATCTGTAATGTTGGGGATTGAACCCTAGACTTTCTTTTTTTTTTTTTTGCTAGTACTTGGGGGTTGAACCCAGGACCTCGAACATACTTTGTAAGTGCTCTACCACTGGGCTGCACCCCTAGCTTCTTTTATGAGTCTGGGTCTCACTAAATTATGCAGGTTGCCTCTGGCCTTGAACTTGTGATCCTCCTGCTTCCATCTCCTGAGTTGCTGGGATTGCAGGAATGTGCAACTAGGGTGTTTTTTTTTTTTTTTAATGGGTTTCACTATGCTGTCCAGGCTATTGTGGAACCATGGGCTCAAGGGATCCTCCTGCTTATCCCCCTGAGCTCTGGGACTATAGGCACATGCCACCATGTCTGGCCTTTTTATTCTTTTGATAATGTCATTTAATATACAAATTTTTTCAATTTTCATGGAGTTCAATTTGTCTATTCTGTACTTTTGGTGTCATATCCAAGAAATCATTGCCAAATACATTGTTGTGAAGATTTTCCTTATGGTTTCTTCTAAGATTTTTATAGTTTATGTCTCACATTTAGGTCAGATCCATTTTGAGTTGATTTTTGTTTGTGTAACTGAGGTTTTTGAATGTTAAGCCAATGCTGCATTCCTGGGGAAAAAAAACTTGGTTATGACATTTTATACTCTTAAAACATTGCTGGATTCAAATTGCTATAATTATTTTAAAATGCTTGCATGTATGTTCGTGATATTGAAATAATTTTTGTTTTTCTTGTAGTGTCTTTGTTTTGGTATCAGGGTAATGCTCCTCAAAAATGTGTTGGGAAATATTCCTCCTGATTTTTTGTAAGAGTTAGTGCAGAACAGTATTATGTCTTTTCCTTTTTTCTTTTCTTTTTTTCTTGGCAGTACTTGGTGGTTGAACCCAGCCCTCTCACATGCTTTGCAAGTGCTCTCCCGACCACTGGGCTGCATTCACAGCCCACATTTTTATTTTTTATTTTGAGATGAACTCTTGCAGAGTACATAGGCTGCCTCTGGCCTCAAACTTGTAATCCTCCTGCCTTAGCTTCCCAAGTCACTGTTATCACAGGTGTATGCCACCACACCCAGTAGAATGCTATTATTTCTTCCTTAAATGTTTGCTAGAATTAATCAGTAAAACTACCTGTAGGAGAAGGCTTTTAATTATAATTTCAATTTCTTTAATTGATATTTGGCTATTTATGTTACCTATTTCTTCTTGAGTGTACTTTGGTAATTTGTGTCTTTTAAGAAATTGTATCTAAATTGTTGAATTTATACCTTTCACTTGGTAAAGGGACAAGTGTAGCAAACTCAGTCTGGTAAATGCATGGTTGGTTACATAGAGCTCAGGAATGAGGATGGTCATTCTACCAGGTAAGCTACAGAGAATAGCTTAGAACCTTAAGGAAACAGTCAAGCAGATGGGGTTGGGGACAGAAGGGCTCCTAGTGCAGACAAGCTTGGTTGTGAAATCATTTCACAATTTGTATGTATATCACAACATTACCTTGCATACCTTAAATATATACATAATTTTTGTCAAGCATATACTTCAATAAAATGGGGTGGGGTGCATTCTAACGACCATGTTTCCAGGAGTTTGCCAAAGGACAACAGGATTCAAGGCATCTCTGGAGACATGCAAATATTGAGCAATCAGATCTGCTATTTTAACTCTTTCCTTACAAAATGGATAGCTTTCCATTAGCCAACTTTAAAATGTAATAGATAAAAAGAGAATCCAATTTATAATGACACATCATCTCACATGGTTAATTGCAAGTTTGAGGCCAGAGGCAGCCTGCATAATTTAGATAAAAAATAAAAAATAAAAACTGGGGTGGGGTGCAGGCCAGTGGTAGAGTGCTTGCAAAGTGTGCACAATGTCCTGGGTTTGGCCCCCTCGTACCACATAAACACACAAAAAATTAGGGATATGTAATTACCAGGCATATGCATGTTTAGACTTCTAAAGTCCTGGGTCCTAAACTTTTCTCAATTTTATTTACTTTTAGTTTGTCTCCCATCCTTCTCTGGGCTGGAATTTAGCTTTTTTCATAGAGTGCTGCTCTGCATGCTCTGAGGCCCTGGGTTTGATCCATAGCACCGCAAAAATGAAAGAAGGACCTGGCAGCCCACTCCTGAAACAATCTCTAAAGCTATGAGCCACTGAAAACCCTATGAATAGCAGTAAAGCACTGGCATACTGCCAGGCATGGTGCAGTGATGGGGAGTATTTCATTCTGTTGTACACAGGGTCACTATGAGTCGGATCCGGGTCGATCGCACCTAATAACAACAATAACCAGCTTTCTACTGTTATATTAGGTTGACTTCTTTTTCCAGCCTTTCACATTTTTTTGTGTTCTTGATTTAAGAGTGTGTCATATGTTGCAGATACTCAGCGCTACTTGGTTTGAAACAGATGTAACGGCACAATACTCTCCAGTGATGTCTGTCAGGCTAAGACTCTACAGGAGGTTAAGTTTCCCGGCTCTGCCAGCCTTGAGCTTACCTGGGACAGCCAAGAATTCAGAGACTTGCTTTGTACTCTCTGTGGGCTTCTTGGCTGGAACTGCCCATAAAACAATCACTTTCCATAAGAACAGAGCAACCAGTCCTCAACCTCAAGGCCCATGATCCAAGTGGAGCCATAGGTGCTTCCACAAGAAGCAGACGCCATGGAACATCCTGGTGATGCCTGCCCCTGCATCCTGTCTCGCCTTGGGCACTGTGCTCAAGATTCTGAGGTTTCTGTCTGGAGAGATCCTTCTGAACATCAGCTTACTATGGTCCCTGGAGCTATCATTGCTGCCAGAGGCAGATTCTGTGTGCTTTAGGTTAGACAACCTAAAGCTGCCTCAGTCACCTTCCTTAGGCACCCAGAAGCCCAGAGATTCATGGAGAACTTCCACTGGATGATCTTATGTAAATATTTGATGTTACTATAACACCTCTTGCTTGCTCAAATGTGATGGAAAATTTGGCTTCAGTTCAGTTTGTGTTTCTTTCATTTTCTCAAATTGTCCCCAAATTAAAAACAAAAAAGATCTCTTTAATTGTACACAGCTGGATTTTATTTTCTCTGTTTGTTTCTTTATTTTCTTCCTGTTCTCTCTTTTTTTCTGCAGTGCTGGGGATCAAACCCAGGACCTGAAGCAAGCACTTTACCACTGAATAACATCCCTAAGCTTATATATCGTTTTTTTAAGGTGGAGAGTTTATTCCATTTATATTTACTGTAATTACTGGAGTATGTGCATTTACTTTTTTACTATATTATGATTTCTATTTGCCTTATTATTTATTTTTTTCTACCTTCATATTGTGCTTTTGTTCTTTTTTGCTCGTGTATTCATTCTATTTTCTTCCTCTATTAATTTGGAAATTATGTACTCGTTTAGTAGTTATCCTATGTATTTTAACTTGTACATTTAAAAGAATAAGGTTAAAATTAATAATTTTCCCTTTCCAAACAATATAAGTACTGTACCTTGGAAAACAACTCCCCACCCTTCTGCTTCCAAATTATATGACTTAATCGCATTGGTTAGTTCTACCTTGCTTTACTCTATTAATCACACAAATTATGTTACATTATTAATTAGTTTTAAACACTTATCAAATTTTTTTGCTCATTACTACTTGTATCAGAGGTTATCTTTTGTTGGTAGTAAACTCTAGATTTTTTTGTCCAAAAGTGTCTTGAATCAGAAAACCTGGTTCAAGCTGGGCATGGTGGTGAACATCTGTAATCCCAGGGACTCAGGAGGTGGAGGCAGGAAGGTTGCAAGTTCAAGGCTAGAGACAGCCTGTGTAATTTAGTGAGATCCTGTCTCAAGGTAAAAAATAAATAAAGGGGTTGGGGGTGCAGCTTAGTGGTAGAGCATTTGCAAAGTATGCACAAGTCCTTGGCTTCAACTGCCCAGCACTGGGGGGAAAAAAAAAAAAAGAAAAAGAAAAAGAAAAGAAAAGAAAAAAGAAAAAGAAAAAGAAAAGAAGAACGAAGAAAAAGGAAAAGAAAACTTGGTTACCTGGTTCAAATCCTTGCCTTGCCACTCCTTAGTCATGTGACCTATTTGTATCTTAACCTCTGGAATCACTGGTTTATTCCTCTGTAAAACTGGGATAACTTTGAGCATTTTCATCCTCTGTTGAGAGAGAGACAAGTTAGACAGAGAAGATACAAGGAGAAGCTCCTGAGATAAGTTCTCTGGAAGAGGACCAAGATTCAAAACAAAATTGAATAAAAGAAGCATACTCTGTAATCACCTCCCTGAATGTTTGATAACTGAAGGGAAGACAAGATTAGCATATATTGAAAACAACAACATTATTCTTTTATACTCGAGGTAAAGGGTGTCATTTTTCTTTTTTTTTCTTTCTTTCTTTTTTTTTTTTTTTTGTGTGGTACTGGGGGTTGAACCCAGGGCCTCACGCTTTTTTGCTTTGCAAGTGCCAGACCACTGAACGGCACGCACAGCCCATTTTTTTACTTTTTGAGATAGGGTCTCATTAAATTACACAGACTGCCTCTGGTCTCAAACTTGTGATCCTCTTGCCTCTGCCTCCTGAGTTGCTGGGATTACAGGCATGCAATACCACACCTGGGTAAAGAGTGTGGTTCTTTTTAATCAGCTTTTTTGAGCCCCTTTAAGTTTCTGGCTTGCAGGAGCTCATGGAGTCTTTACAGAAGAGAGTGCTTGCCTGTCTATCAGCAGCTTGTTAGCCAACTCCAACCACCTAGTCTCATCAGAAAAACCAATGCGAATACTTTAGAGTTACTAAAAGAAAAAGAGGTGACTAAAAAAAAGTAAGGTTTTCAAAAGTAGGAAAGCAATTATTCATGAAATACCTGGTGCGAAGCTAGGCATGGTGGCACATACCTGTAATTTCAGCACTTGGGAGGTGGAGGCAGGAGGATTGCAACTTCAAGGCCAATCTGAGCTACATAGTGAGACTGTCTCAAGAAAACCAAAAACCAAATCAAAACAAAGTCCCTCACCCCCCAAAAAACACTGATGCATACAGGGCCAGCCACTATAAATATAAAGGACACTATTTCTCCTTATAATGAACTTATAGAGTTGGGAAGACAGACATTATCTAATTAAAGTCTGCTAACAAAGCAATATGGAATAGAAAGCTTGTATAATACATACAACTACAGAGTATGATAATAATGTGTTGGAAGGTGCTGACTTGATATAGATAATTATACATAACGGTAGTTAGAGAAGGTGGAGTTCAAAGTCGGTTGTGTATTGGTTTCTAGGTTCCTCTTGTCTAGTACTGGGATGTGCAGGATGAATATGACTAAAAAATCAGTTGTAATTATGTTGTTTTCCTGATGTAATTCCAGGGCCAAAGAGTGTGACGGATTTGTAAGGAAGTTAAAATAACCATTATTCTTAATTATGCTGTCTTAATTCTAAATACTGATTATATCTAAAGTAATTTTCAATTTTTTTGAGCCTCGTGTATCTATATAAATTTATAAGGTAGCTAATTTTTTTTTCTCATACTTAGGGGTTGAACCCAGGGTCTTGCACATACTTTGCATGTGTTCTACCACTAGTACTGAAGAAAAAAACCTATATATAACAGCTTCCTACCTAAAGACATCCAAATCATGTTTCTGTTTTAATGGTAGGATTGTTAGGTGCCATTAATTTGGGTCCAACTCATAGCAACCCTATGTACAACAGAATGAAAGAGGCACTTTATCTGTCACTGCTATCTATAAGGTTTTCAATGGTTGACTGTTTCTGGAGTGGGCTGCCAGGTCCTTCTCCCATTTTTGTGGTATTGGGGATCAAACCCAGAGCCTCAAGAGTGTGTGGAGTGAGCACTCTACCAGTGATTCTATGGTTAATATACAACTTTAGTAATAGTCACTTTTGGTCCCCTACAACCAGAGTGCTCCTTGGAAGCAAGGATGTTTAGACTGCATCTTACGTATTTTGGACATGTTGTCAGGAGGGACCAATCCCTAGAGAAGGACATCAAGTTTGGGAGAGTGGCGGGTCAATGAAGAAAAGGAAGACCCTCAACTAGACAGAATGACACAGTGACTGCAACAATGGGCTTAAACACACAAAAAAGATTATATGAATGCCACAGTGTTGGGCAGTATTTCATTCTGTTGTTCATAAGGTTGCTGTGAGTCAGATCCGATTCAATGGCACCTAACAACAACATAGACCAAAGAAATAAAAATGAATTATGGAATATGAAACTAACCATTCTCTATGAAAAAGAATATTGGGGGAGCAAAGAACAAACTAGGATCATTAACAGCAGGGAATAGATCCAAGGGAATGGCGTTAAAATAATCAAGGAAACTGACTCTCACATACTTTTGTGATCTTCATAAGCCTTACTAGCAAGCTGCAACTTCATCTTTTTTTTTTTTTTTTTTTTTTTTGCAGTACTGGGGGTTGAACCCAGGGCCTCGCGCCTGCATGCTCTGCAAGTGCTGGACCACTGAGCTGCACCTCAACCCATTTTTTTTTACTTTTTGAGACAGGGTCTCGCTAAATTATGCAGACTGCCTCTGGTCTCGAACTTGCGATCCTCCCGCCTCTGCCTCCCGAGCCGCTGGGATTACAGGCGTGCACCACCACGCCAGGCCCGCAAGCTGCAACTTCTAAACACTTGACTTTGATATAATCCATCCTGGTGCACACTATTCAGAGAGACTCTCAAACTGCCCCTCTGATAATAAATTCAACTTTTTATACATCAGTAGACCACTATGAACCACAGGCTATGGCCGTAGAGAAAAGGCCTGACTCTGCCAAGGTAAAGCTATCTGTGTGAGCACACGTACAGAGATAGTTTCTACCCTGCCATGCTGAACCCAGGGTCACTGCTCTTCCTGCCTGCCTCCTGGCAAGGCAAGGAACTGCAAGGAGTTCCTGGATTGAATGCCTGGGACTTTCTTGTCCCACTAAAGTTGGCATCTCTGACAATGGTTATTTGGGGGAAGGATCTGATGAGGGAAGAGTTGGATGGGAAAGGCAAGTAAAGTAAGTGGGTAGGGGTGTTCTCCCCACTCAGCTCCAGCTGTGGACTCAAGGGGCAATGAACTTTTCCCTCTGTCCCCAGAGCCTTAGCCAGGTGCCTATTTGAGTCAGCAGAACTTTGGCCTGGCCACATGGAAAAAAGGTACCACCCAGTGAGACCTTAGGACACCTTATTTGATTGCTTATATGGCAGTCCTAAGAACTGTCTTGTAAATATATTGGCTCAAAAATTCATTTACATTGCCTGGGGGTTATAGTTCAGTGGCAGAGTGCTTGCCTAGCATGCAGGAGGCCCTGGGGTCAACCCCCAGCACCAGAAAAAAAATGCTTTTGTTTACAAATACCAGTTTGAGAGAATGTACTCTGGAATCAACTGGTGCTCCCCTGCACCAACTACATTTCTTCTTTCTTCTACCCCTTTACCAAGCACTGTGCAGAACGACCAACCTGTGGCATCCTACGTAAGGGATGAGATGCTCAAGGTGATTTTCTTTTGGATCACTACTGGCCACCCTGGGGTACCTTGGTTAGGGTGGTCTGGGCCCACAGGAGACGTTAACAGTGGGAGCAATTCTAAAGGTTTTTATGGTTCTTAGCACTCTGGGAATGGAATGCCTCTCTGGGTTCCTGTTAGGGCTTTTGGACATTTGCTTTCAGCACATTTGCAGAAGGCTTTATGTAAGAAAGCAGGGGACAGTTGGTATCTAATAATGCTAAAAATTAAATCATTCCATAGCTTTGATCAGGAAGCTAGACCCCTCTATGTGTTCTAAGGATGTGTTTTCTTTGACTTAAAAATGTGAGTCCAAAAATCCAAAGAATCCCTAGGACAATCATAGATGAACGCAGTGTCCGTAAAAACTCAGATCATTGATTTATGTTTAAAGCTTAGAATTTCCCACTCGCTCCCATGATTAAACATACTTATTACATTGGGTTCTGACCAGACTAATACCATGGTAAGACCACCAATTACAGCTCAGCTGCACCTCCTGCAAAGAGAACTGCTTACTTTGTTGTTAAGGAAACAGGAAACATGTACCTGACTACTTTCTTCTCATTCATCACAGCTTAGGTCCCTCTCACCTTGCATTGTTTTAGCGACCTCCACCTAAAACAACCTTTTCCTGTCTATCCAATGTCATGTGGCTGCCAATGGCTTATGTAGCATCCAGGGCCTTAACCTATTCCTTCAAAGCCTGAGAGATAACACTTAATGGGTACTTACTCAGTGACAGGCATTGTGCAATCATGTTTGCAAATTCTGTTTGGTGCATGATACCTCCATTTTACAGGTGAGACAAGGAAGGCATGAGAAGCAACCATGTTCAATGTCATATGGCTAGAAAGTGGCTTATACACACAATGCCTGCTAGAGCTAGTTTAATGCACTTGTTGTTGTTGTTATTGTTAGGTGCCATCGAGTCGGTATTCAACTCATAGCGACCCTCATAGGGTTTTCAATGGCTGACTGTTTTAGGATTGCCTTGGGAGTGGATTGCCAGGCTCTGCTCCCATTTTTAGGGTGCTGGGAATTGAACTCAGGACCTCAGAGACGACAGCACAGTGCTCTACCAACTGAGCTAAATCCCAGCCCAGTTTAATGCACTAGAATGACTGAAAAAGTGCTGACATTTGTTGAGAGTTCAGGGCTTTACAAATATTAAGTCACAGAATCCTCACAATAGTGAGAGCACTTATCCACAGTAATATTCTCATTTTACATTGGGCCGGGTGCCAGTGGTTTACACTTGTAATCCCACTACTTGGGAGGCTGAGGTAGGAGGATGGAAAGTTCCAGGCCAGCCTGGGCAACTTAGTGAAACCTTGTCTTTAAAAAAAAAGTGTGTGTGGCGGGGACTGCACATAGATCAGTTGTAGAGTACTTGCTTAGCATGTGCAAAGCTCTGGGTTCAATCCACAGTACTGCAAAGAAGAAGAAGGTGACACAAATCTCATCTGACAACGAGAAAAATCATAGGGAAATTACGGTCTGTGAAGAACTGGCCATGTGGGATTGGAACATAGGGAGTCTGATGGGCCCCTGGACCTCCATCCTGTGCCTAAAGTTACCAAAAAAAAAAAAAAAAAAAAAAAAAAAAAAAAAAAAAAGAAAGCCAAAATAACCCCCGAATGAGAACAATGATGGTAAAACACTAATAGAGACTACTAGCCTACATATATGTAAAGAACATATTTTTAAAAGTTAGCTAGTGAAGGTTGTCTATTCTCTTAGGTTTCATTTCATAGGCCCAGCTGGGCGCCATGGCACACACCTCTAATTCCAGCGACTCAGGAGAAATAGTCAAGATCGGAAAGATCACAAGTTTGAGGCCTGAGGCAGCCTGCCTTACTTAGTGAAACCCTGTCTCAGGAGAAAAAATTTTTAAAAGGGGCTAAAAGGGGCTAGGCGTGCAGCTCAGTGCTAAAGCACTTGTAAAGCATGCATGAGGCTGCGGGTTTAGCCCCTCCAGTAGTACCACAAACAAACAAATGACACATACCTTCATACGGTTGTTTATTAGTAAAATCTAACTAAAAAGAAAAGACCACAAAAGATCTGACCCTATGAAATTGGCACTTTTAAGATGCCCAATTGCTCTCGGGAAGGCTGAGTGCAGAAGGACCGTGAGTTTGAGATCAGAGACAGGCTGCGCGACATAAGCCAGAGCCTCTCTCAAAATAAAATAAAATAAAATAAATACAAGAGGGGCCAGAGGTAGCATGCGATGCCCTGGGCTCAACCCCCCAGGACTGGGCGGGGCGGGGTGGAGTGGGATAAGAACCGCTATCAATTCTTCAAGGCTTTGTCGTTAAAGTTTAAGTACCAGTTTTTTATGCAATCTCCCTTCTCCTTCCCAAAACAACTCAAAACCTGTCCTCCTTCCAAGTTATCCTACTTCATCTCGCCTTGTCACCTTTGCAGGAAAGTGATTAATCAATAAGTCCTCCCCCGACCCCAGGACACTGCCCTCAAGGCCTCGCGAAAGGGCAGAAGACTTTGGGGTGGGGTCGGCACACCACAGGGGTGGAAGGCAGGAGGTGGGGTGGCCCAGTGGGACCTCAGGACCCGGCGAGAGCCTGGGGGAGAAGGGGGTGCCTGGCCAGCCGGCTCCGTTCCGGTGCTAGCGGAGGGGGCGAGATGAAGAGGCGAGGAGAGGGGCTGGCGGGGCGAAAGGCCCCGGACTAGCAGCAACCGCGTTACCTCAGCGACCGGAGGCCAGCGGGCGCGGCGCTTGCCGCCGCCGCGGAGGCAGGGCTTCCGGCGGCAGGTCCTGGAGGGCTTCGGGGCGGGAAGGCTGGTGTCCGGGCAGGCTTCGGGCCGCGGTCCCGACGTCGTCGAGGGAGGGAGGCGTCGCGGTGCCCCACCAGCTCTGGGGCCCACCTACATCACTCGGGCCCCGAGTTTATTGTTCCGGGCAGCCGAAGGACGGGCCAGGCCGGGCCCCGCGGGCTGCACCCCGCCCCTGTTTGGGGCTGGCCGGCCGCCGCAGGCTCATCGACTAGCTGCGAGTGGGCGGCCCGCGCCTGTCTCTTTAAGGGGCCGAGCCTGCGAGGCTGCGGGGCGGGCGGGCGGGGTGCAAGTCGCTCGCCGAGTGAGTGTGGGAGGGAGAGCGGCGGGCAGGCGGGCGGGCGCCGGAGGGAGGGAGGGAGGGAGCGAGCAGGCGGGCGAGCTTGCGACGCGGGCCGCCCCTGCCGCCGCCGCCGCTGTCGGACCAGCGGCCTCCTCCCGTCCCCTCCCCCGTGTCCCTCTGCCGCGGGGAGGGGTCTCGTGTCGCCGCCTCCGGGCCACTCCTGATGAAGCAGCTGCCGCTGCAGCCGCCTCCGAAGATGGGGGATTTCTACGACCCCGAGCACCCGACCCCTGAGTAAGTCTCGGCCCCGCGACCTCCGCCTGAGCCGAGGGCAGCGCGTCCTGACGGGTGGCGGCGGCGCGGGCCGGCGCGAGCGGGGCCCGGCCCTCGTGGTGGGGAGCAGGCCCGCGCCGCCACCTCGGGCCGCCTAGCTCGGCCGCGGCGGGCAGCGGGCGGTTCGGGTCGGCGTGGGTGCCGCCGTTCGCGTCGCGGCGGCCGTTAGGCCGGCCCGGTGGGGGAGGGGTGGCCTCGGCCTCGGTCTGGGCTGTCGCGGTGTAGTCCTGGCCGGGGGCTGGGCGCTGCCCGCGGGCTCTCCCGGGCTCCGCGGTGCGCCTAGGCCCCGCTGCCAGCCACCGGGCGGAGCCGGAGGAGCCGAGGCGGCGAGGCGGGCGAGAGGGCGCCGACGAGCGTAGGCCGAGAATCCCCGGGCTCGGGTGGAAGCCCGGACCGTCGCACGGCCTCCCGACGACGGCCGCTCCGACCGGAAGGGCCTAGCGCGCGTCGCCTGGCGCTGGGCCGCCGAGGGGCCCGCGCCACACTGTTGAGTTTGATTTTTTTTTTTCCTCCCTGGGAACTTGATCCTAGCCCCGGAGTGCTTCCGGCTCCACAATTCTGCACCTTTGGCACCTGGGTTTTGTAATGGTGGCGAGGTTGTTGTGGTCCGTTGTTGAGGTGACACCGGGCTTATTTTTTGACCTGAAAATGAAAGTCTTCTGAGGGGCGTACTTTTTCTTTCCCACATTTTTTATTTTTTTGTTTTTGTTCGTACGTGTGCAAATTATGAGGTTAGCACACTTTCGGACACTATTTCCTTGGTAAAGGGAACCTCTTGCAGAAATGGATGACTTTTACTTGTTGTGAAGACTTAAAATCCCAGAATTGTTTGGGGATTCTGTAAAGAAGACAATATTCTCATAAGCTGAAGTATAGTTTTGCCTAATAGTACTTTTTCAGTCTAGGACGTACTAACATTACGGTTGACGGCTGTATCTGCTGCTGCATCTGATGCTTCAGGGTAAAAAACGCTTCCATTCCAGATCCTGCAGTCAGTTCTTTCCCTAAAGCCCTCACAAGACCACTGTTTTGAAAAGCTACTTGCTGGTGTTGAAGTCTTCACCTGGGAATCTGCATGATTCATCTCAAAGTTAACGTTGATGAGAATACCAAGTGGAACTGGCAAACTTTTATGACCAGAATGATACAAGAGCTGTTGACACATTTTACACTTTTTAAAAAAAATTCCCTCACCATATTTTTTCACCGTGGTCCAGGTATGTCTGGATCTTATTTGATAGTTCTTAGGTTTAACTGCAACACGAAAGGATTCTATTGGGGGTGTTGGTTATCTGTTCACAAAGAAGGAAATTATGTTGCCTTTCTAAAACAAAATCCATCTCTTATTTGCAATAGTAAATTATCTCAACATGACTTTATTCTTTCATGAGTTCTTGGCCATGGGTTAACATTATTTTAATTAGATTGTTTTGCTTTACTGCATAGTTTAGTAACATACCTCATGTTACAGGTTTTTGAGACTTAGTAAACCCCAAGAAAGTTCTGTATCATGAATCAGTAAACGTTGATGAGCACTATCCAGTACAAAGTAATGTGCCTGCCCCTGAATAGGCAAAGTGCCTACTTTCAGTTCCTCTTACCAAGTCATTTGGTGAAGTTCAGAAGCCTTAATGATCACATCTTTTCACTTATTGAGGGGAAAACGATTTTTCACAATATGCAAGAAAATGGACTCAGAAATGTATCTCTGATGGATATGAGTGGAGAAAGAATCAGGGTTTATTTTACACAAGGTCTTGGAGTTTTTATTTTTACTCCTTTTTTGGATCTCGTACTTTGGAGTTCTAACTCTGACAAAGTTCTGAGAATGAAATATATATATATATATTCCCCTCTGTTTATTAACCTGCGTGGGGTCTGTAAAGAATTATAAAAATTTTTTTCCTTCATAATACTCTAAGCACGGGAGGAGCTTTTCGTAGGTCTCCTGAACATCACCTGTTTTGCAGATGAAGAAATTGAAGCCTAGCCAAGGAAATGAGAAATGAAGTGATAGCAAACTCTGAGAAAGTATGTATAAACTCTTGTTTAATAACACTGGAGAAAGGGAGCACACTACAGAGTTAAAGAACTTAGATTTCAGAATCAGTCAGACTTGGGTTTGAAGACTAGGTTAACCTTGGACAAGTGATTTCATCTCTTTGAGTCTGGGTTTTCTTATCTTTGAAATAGTTGTCCTAATGGTAACAACTTGTTAGGGCTTTTGGAGGATTGATGGGATAATGCATGAAAAGCACTTGGCACAGAATGTGGCACATATAAGTGCTTTTAGCTAGGGTCATCAGGGAAAATTAAGAGGTAGGATTTAAGTTGAGCATGAAAAGATTAGGTGCATTTAGGTGGGGGCGGGGGAAACATGGGAGAGGGAATGACCATGTGTTCATTTTAGACTTTGGGTAGTTTGAAGTGGTTTTTTGACATACAAAGAAGTTGAGGCAAAAATGCAAATTCACTTTGATTGGAGCTGCAGTTGAGGCCTGATGTTCTGTATTTGTCTTGCACTTGCTCTTAATCAGACACAGGTGTAAGTCCTGGCTTTTCTTGCAAGATAGGGGACATTGTGTTCAGGTGAAAATGGCTATAATCATTTGAGTATCTGTGAATTAGAGCAGAGACAGGTGTTGAGGGCATTGCAGATTACATTTAGCATCTTCAAGGACCTCTTCTAATGAGGGAAGACAGGCAAGTACTTTACAGTGACATGAGGTGGTATTTTTGTGAACATAAGCATGTCTGTGCCGAGCATAGGTACAGTAGAGGTGATTGGTGTACAAAACAAAATTTTGCCTTGTAGAGTTTATATCCTATTGAGGGGTGATAAACAGCAAATTACATATAGAGGAGTATTCAAAGGTAAATGCCTTGAAAAGTGGCACCTGTTAAGGAGTATTGGGAATTGTGGAAGAGATTGTAATATAAACTGTGGTAGATTTGTAAGTCTCCTTGGGAGAGTAATATTTAGGCAAAGACTTAAAGGGGAGGTAACCGTGATAGTATCTGGTGAGAAAGTGTTTTAAACAGAGGGACTATTCCAAAATGCTGAGGCTGACCTGTGAGTTCTGCCCAGTTTGGTTAGAATGAAATGAACAGGAAAGAGTGATAGTAAATTGGGTCACGGTGGGGTAGTGTGCAGATGTCATGGAGTCTTGTAAAGTCCTTCTGAAGACTTGGCTGTGAATGGTTTTTGGTTTTTGTGTTTTTAAGACAGAGGTCTCTCTTTGTTGCTTAGGCTGGCCTCAGATTCCTGTCCTCAAGTGATCCTCCTCCCTCAGCCTCCTGAGTAGCTGGGACTTCAGGTGCACCCCAGTGTGTTGGCTGCTGGGAGTTTTAAACAAAGGAATGATAAGGTCTGCTTTCGGTGTCAGAAGGATCACTTGTATTGCAGAGGAAGAACATTGGAAACCTGGAGACTTGCAAGGAAGCTAGTAAACCAGAAAAGAGTTGCTGGAGACTTGTACTAAGGTGGTAAAAGAAGAGTGAGAAATGGACAAGATGCTGGCTATATTGTAATATGATTTGTTGAGAGAAGCCAAGGATGATTCTAAGGTTTTTTGTCTGAGCAGTTGGAAATTTGCCATCCACTAAGATAGGGATGACTGTGGAAAGAGCAAGTCTGGGGACTAGTAGTTCAGTGTTCAACAAAGTGAGTTGGAAATGCCTGTTAGATATTTGGGTTGAATTGATATCCAAGTCTGGAGTTCAGGGGAAAGGTCTCCACTGGAGGTAAATTTTGTCATTGTCAACTTTGGTAATATACAAAGACATAATCCTGGATGAGATTACCAAAGGATCCAGGGTAGAAAGAGAAAAGGGCCAAGGACTGGTTCTTTGCTTATTTTGAGGCAAAGTGTCACTTTGGAGCCCAGGCTGGCCTCAAACCCACGATCCTCTGACCTCTGCTTCTTGAATGCTGGGATTACAAGTGTGTGCCACCATCCCCTGCAAGGATTGGTCCGTTAAAATTTCAGTTTTAAGAGGATTGTAGTAGTGTGCAGTTTAAAACTCAGTTAACATTGATCCATGAACTTGGGGGGTAGGAATTACCTCTTCAGTTACCTCTAAGTAGAAGTATTTCTTTCAATTATCTAAATAATGAGGTACCGAAGTATTAACAATAGCTATGATTTTAGGAGCAGTACAAATCAAAGCTATATTGATAATTAATGTTTATTACAAATATCTCAGGGACTGGGGTTTAGTTCAGTTGGGAGAGTGCTGCTCTGCACTCTTGAGGCCCTCGGTTTGATGGGAGAAGGACATGGCAATCCACTCCCTTTGCAATCCCAAAATGATCAGCCATTGAAAACCTTATGGATAGCAGAGCAGCACTGACATAGTGCTGGACATATGACTTTGTTGGGGAGTGTTTTGTTCTGTTCTACGTAGAATTGCTATAATTTGTACCCAGCCACATAGATATCTCAAAGTATTATTTATGTTTATCATCAAAATTGTGAATATGATTAGTTCCACTAGATTTTTTTTTTTTTTTCGGTAGTAGGGTATGGAGCCCAGGGACACATGCATAGTAGGCAGGTGCTCTACCACTGAACTGCCACCCCCAGATTGCCTTTAAAAAAATTTATTTTGAGACAGAATCTGGCTAAGTTGTGCAGCCTGCCACTGTCTTCAATCTTGTGATCCTTCTGTCTCCTGAGCTGCAGGGATCAAAGGCATGTGCCATGGTGCCTGGCTTCACTGCCAGATTTAAAAAAAACATTGTTAGGTGCCATGAATCCGGCACTCTACCAACTGAGCTAAACTCCAGCCCAAAAGAAGCATATATATTACTATATCACACTTTGGGTTTTTTCCTGTAATGTTTTTGAAATCATATTTATGTAATGAATTTAAAAATATTAGACTGAGCTAGGCACTGTGGTACACTCCTGTAATCCCAGTGAATCAGGAGGCTGAGGCAGAAGGATTATAAGTTTGAGGTCAGAGGCAGCCTACACTACACAACTTAGTGAAACCCTGTCTCAAAATATAAAAAAGGGGCTAGGGGTGAAGCTCCATAGTAGAGCACTTACCTAGCATGTGTGAGGTCCTGGGGTTCAGCCCCCCAGTATTAGAAAAAAAATTAGGCTGAAAGGAATACATAAGCTTTATTAGGCTGCCAGAATACTCCAGGGCATACAAAGAAAGTTAAACCGCTGTGCTCTGGAGTCCAAACTCTTGGTTTAGAATTTCATTTCTTTTACCCAGTGGCTTTGAGAATGTGGGCAGGTTTCTCACTCTGTGCCTTGATGTTATCCACTAAGTGGAGATCATGATAGTATCTTCTGTAAAGGTTTTTTTTTTTTTTTTTTTTTTTCTTTTTGGATTTAAAGAGTATTAACCAATAATTTGTTGTTGTTGTTGTTGTTTTTTGCCTTTTTGAGACAGGGTCTCGCTGTGTAGCCCAGGCAAGCCTGGAACTCGTGTCAGCCCTGTCTCTGCCTCCCAAGTGCTGAGGCATGCACCACCACACCTGGTAGGGGTTTAGCTGAATTGGTAGAGTGCCACTCTGTACTCTTTGAGGCCCTGGGTTCGATCCCTAGCACTGGGAAAATGGATGGAAAGATTCAGCGAGCAGAAAAGAGTACTTACAAGGTACCATGATGTGAAAGCATGGTGAATTTAGCCAACAGTTTATTAACTGGGAAAAAATATTACAGCATATCCAAATATAAAACAGCTTTATATATGTGTGTTTGTGTGTGTGTGTGTGTGTGTATACACATATACATACATACATACATATATATATACATATACATGTATACACATACACATGTAGCAGTGAGTATAGTCAAATTCTCATAATTCGGCTTGGAGTGGAAATAAAGATGCCATAGGAAACCACTTGAGAGGTGTCATAATGTGGTTACCAGATTCTGTATATAATCTAGACTTTTAGTAGCTTTGTACCCAGTACATGAATCAGAATTTTTGTTATTTTATAAGGGATAGTGGATAACTATGTAGTGATTGAGGTATGGTTCCATAGACCAGGGGTGCCTTTTTTGGGTTACTGAGATACATGGGAGGCCAAAATAGTATTCAGGAGATAACTCCTGTAAGTTTGAAAAATCTAATAAACTATCCTTGTGCTTAGAATAGGTATACTTCTTTAATATTCATGTCACTTTGTTCTTGCATTGCTGAATTTCAGGCAGACCATTCTTTTATTGATATGTTATGTCTTTAGAAAAGTATTGATCAACTGTTGATAAAGTTGTATTTTCCTAAGAAATCACCAAGCTATATTTTGTGCATATAAGATTATCTTTCTAAATATCATACTTTTCCTTGTTTCCTTAGCAGATCTTTGGTGTTGCTACATCCTCTTTGCCATTTTTCATTGTAGTCAGTGTAGTGACTAATTCATTTAATCTACCTTATTCCCTGCCTGCAGCAGTAGCCCTGTGGCATCTGATCCCATCAGATCTCGGAAGCTAAGCAGGGTCGGTCCTGGTTAGTACCTGGATGGGAGACCGCCTGGGAACAACAGAAGCTGTAGGCTTGGGAGAAGGACCTGCCAACCCCCTCCCAAAAATCAATCTGCCATTGAAAACCCTATGACCAGCAGAGAAGCACTGACAATAGTATTTCCCCTGTTGTACAGAGGGTTGCTGTGAGTCGGATACTGACTCGACGGCACCTAACAACCAACAACAACCTTATTCCCTTTTTAAAGATTTAAGTGTATTGCCATTTGCTTTTTTTTTAATTAAAAAAATTTATTTAGACAAGGTCTTTTTGTGTAGCCCAAGTTGACATCAAACTGTGTAGGCCAGGTTGGCGAGTGATCCTTCTGCCTCAGCCTCCTAGATGTTTGGATTCCAAGTGCGCACCACCACACCTGGTGTGGTTTATTCTTTAACGGTTGTTTATAAGAACTTTTTTGACCCTAATGATATTGTTCCATGAATCTTGCCAATTTTGTGGATAAACTGGAATAGTCATGCTGGATGGCAAATGTGGCTAGTCTGGATTAGAGATTCAAAAGTTGACCAGTTTCATTATTTCTGTTAATTATTTTAAGGTACTATAGAGCCCTTTATTTTATAATGCACTAAGAGATATTACTGTGAAACCCTGAGAGACTGTTTATCCTAGAATTAAAGCCATTTATACCTAGTGTGTTCATGGTTAACTAGGTAACTTTCACTTCTGCCTTTTAGTTATTTTATTTTTACTTATTTATCACTGTGTAGCTCAGGCTGACCTGGAGCTTGCTATGTAGACAAGGCTTTACTCAGACTTCTGTGGATCCTCTGGCCTCAGCCTCCCAAGTGCTGAGATCATAGGCATGTGCCACCACACCTGGCCCTTTTGTTTTGCTTTGTTTTTTTGTGGTGGTTTGTGTTGTTTTTGAGTTGTTCATTTTAAGGAGAATGCTGTATGCTTGTTCTGAAGCTGGCCCAGAGGCTAAGACAAACTTTAGTAAGTTTGTTTTTTCATAATCGGACTTAATATTTTGAATTCTAATTTTTACTTTTTATATTTTGTGTTTTTTCTTCTCCTTTTCCTTTTTTTTTTTTTTTTTTTTTTTTTTTTTTTTTTTTTTTTTTTTTTTTTTTTTTTTTTTTTTTTTTTTTTTTTTTTTTTTTTTTTTTTTTTTTTTTTTTTTTGGTACTGGGGGTTGATCCCAGCACCTTGCACCTGCACGCTCTGCAAGTGCTGGACCACTGAGCTGTACCCTCAGCCCATTTTTCCACTTTTTGAGACAGGGTCTCTCCAAGTCACACAAACTGCCTCTGGTCTCCAACCTGCGATCCTCCTGCCTCCACCTCCCAAGCCGCTGGGACCACAGGCGTGCACCACCACGCCCAGCCCTCTTCCTCCTTTTTTGAGACAGGGTCTTGCTATGTAGTCCAGGCTGACTTTTGAGCTGTCACTCCTCCTGCCCCAACCTCCAGAGTGCTGGGATTACAGGTGTGTACTCTTAATAGATGAAAACCGGAAGCAGTTACCTTGTGTAATTTTTGGTTGTTGTAAGTTAATAAAACGTATTTGAATCCCTTAGCTTTGGAACTCATATATATTGTACTTCATGTTTAATTTGATAGTCTTTTTGTTTACTTATATTGGTGGGGCTAATTTTTTTTTGTTTTAGTGTCTTTTGGAACTGAGCAAATAAACTGGTCATTTAAATGGACATTTAAGGTTGGTCTGAATCCCTAAAGGTGCTTTTTATTTTAGAAGACTTTTTCTGTAAGATGCTAACATTCTTGCTAATGAAAATATCCTTGGGATGGTGTGGGTGTTAATAAGCATATGATTGTGCTAGCAGGCTACTAGGTTTTCTTGCTGGTAACCTTACTGGACTTGCAGGAATCTGGAGCAAGTGGTGCTTTCTGTTTGTAGCTCTTTCTACTGCTCACTTCTTTCCAAGTATATTTGGATTTATTGGGGATTTTATAAATGATTAGCTCTGTGAACCCATGGTCTAACTTATATTTTGAGTCTTTTGTCTGATATTTGGCTTCTTGGTGAATAGTTAATATATACTCTATATGAGCAGGTAGATAATACTAGGTTTAAAATTTTCGAGTTTTATGTGAATGTAAAGTACAGCAAATATTTTTCATTAATTATATAGATGGCTACAAAAGCCTTTTCTTTGGGAATCCATTTATTCTAGAGTTGGGCATACACAGAGATTGTTTTTTTAACTGCCTGGTTAAAAATATGACTCTGTCATTAATTTATATAAATTACTTATCAGAGTATCTATATAGGGTGCCAGAAAATGCATGCATATCTTGAGATGAAAACTTCCCATTTTGTTGTTTTAAGAATGCATCTTATGCTTACATTCATTTGATTAGCACCATCATCTTTTTTTTTTTTTTTTTTTTTTTTTTTTTTTTTTTTTTTTTTTTTTTTTTTTTTTTTTTGTGGTACTAGGGGTTTGAACCCAAGACCTTATGCGTCCTTTGCAAGCAAGCTATACCTCCAGCCTCTTTATTTTTTATCTCGAGAAAGGGTCTTGCTAAGTTACATAGGCTGCCTCTGGTCTGGAACCAGCGATCCTCCTACATCTGCCTCCTGAGATGCTGGGATTACAGGCATGCACCACTGCACTTGGCTAATTAATGCCACCTTTTGAATGTACATTTTGCTACACATTTCTACCATAATGTAGTTCAACTTTGAAAAGTTACACTTCTGTTGCCTTGGCCTCCTGAGTGCCCAGATTACAGGTGTGCACCATTGTGCCCAGTTTATATTATTTAATGGAGGGATCTTAGCAATAAACAACTTGGTACACAGTAGTACTGAACATGCTTAGTAAAATGTTAGATGTTACCTGATGGTTCATAACTACCATTATTCTAATTTCTTGATAGAGTGACTGTTCTAGCAGTGTTAATAATTGGTGACGTCTGTTGTAAGGTGTTCTTAAGTAACTATTAGATTGGGACAGTGAAATTGAGGGAATTGAAGGGTTTGTGTTGAGCTGATGGTAGTGACTTGGTGCCCAGAGCACTTTTTATACTTGTTTGGTTGGTCCTGATGGAGACAAACTGATGAAAATCAGGGATTTCATGATGGTCTCAGAACACGAGTGCGCCCTTAGTTAGGATAGTCTATTGTGTCTTATGATAGACCAAATTTTCTTTTTTTTCTTTTCTTTATCTTTTTTTTTGCGTTATTAGAGTTTGAACCCAGGGCCTCACGCCTGCATGCTTTGCAAGTGCTGTACCACTGAACTGCACCCTCAGCGCATTCATTATTTTACTTTTTTTGAGACAGGGTCTCGCTAAATTACACAGACTACCTCTGGTCTTGAACTTGTGATCCTCCTGCCTCTGCCTCCCAAGTTTCTGGGATTGCAGGCGTGCGCCACTGTGCCTGGCTGATAGACCAAATTTTCACTCAGCCTTTTCAGTTGTTTTGTATATTTTTCAGTATGGATAACCTATTTAAGGGCAGTATACTTTACCCTTGTTCTTTTGACTTTTTATCCATATCTTTTAGATCAGTAGTCTTCACTTTTCTCCTCATGAGTATTAGGGGTCAAAAGGAAGTAAAGAACCTCAGATGAGATGAGAAATCTATTTGTTTTGTATATATCAAGAGGCATTACATTGAAAAATGGTAGAAAACTTGGTATTCCAGAAGTTGAGTCATTTATTCTTCTCTAGAATAGCTTATGTTGATTATATCTAATATACAAAAAAGTTGTTTCCTAAATAGTAAGCTGTATGAGGGAATTATGAAGTTACATTTAAGCTCTTTCCATTACATTTGAGTCATTTGAACATAATGTTTAGAAAAACTAGTTGAGATTGAACTCTTGACTATTGACTTATCCAGCAACCATTTGTTTAGTGTCTACCTTATGATAAGGACACAGCAGTAAGCATGATATGTTACAACAAGGATGTCTGACCCAGACTATGGGATTGGAGATGGGGCAGGCAGTCAGGGAGGGCTGCCCATAAGCATATCTAAATTTAGTCTGGAAGAATAGGGTTTAGTCTGGTGAAAGGGGTAGGCAGATGGTGGAGGATGCTGTCAGGCTACATTATGGGGGAGAGCTTGGAGGGAAAATTATCTCATGCCCATTCCCAGCTAAACCCCTCTGCAGTTGCTGCCCAACATTAGAGGTGCCTAGTGTAGGGGGTCCTTATTTTTGTACCTAATGACTCATTTCTGTGACTGTCATTTTTTCCCCCCTTAACTCATTTGATATACCATGGCTATAAGTTTAAAGGGCAGAGAAGGTATGGTCTCTCATTTTATATACAAGGGAGGAAAAGGAAGGTCAGAGAAGTTCAGACTATGCTCATTGGCTAGTTTAGTGCCACTACTAGAACTTGGGGCTGGGATTTAGCTCAGTGGGTAGAGTGCTGCGCTGCAGTCTCTGAGGACCTGAGTTCAATTCCCAGCACCACAAAAATGGGAGAAGGGCCTGGCAATCCACTCCCAAGGCAATCCCGAAGCACTCAGCCATTGAAAACCCTATGAGGGTCGCTATGAGTCGGATACCGACTCGATGGCACCTAACAACAACAACAAACTAGAACTTGAGTGAAGGTTTCTTCAATTACCAATTTGACAAACTTTTTTTTTTTTTTTTTTTTTTGCAGTACTTGAGGGTTGAACCCAGGGCCTCACACATGCTTTGCAAATGCTCTGCTGCTGGGCTGCACCCCCCCAGCACATTTAAAAAATTTTTTATTTTGAGTTAAGTTCTCACTAAGTTATGCAGGCTGCCTCTGGCCTCAAACTTGGAATCCTCCTGCCTCTGCCTCCTAAATCATTGGAATTACAGGCGTGTCCTGTTGTGCTTGGCTGTCAAATACTTTTTAATGATATTAAGGAATAACATTAGACTAGTTAGCTGCCATTCAACAATTGGATTACTACGTTCTGAGTTGCTTGTTTTCTTAGGGGTCTTCAGAATTAATCTTGATGTACTTATAATAGCTCAACTGAGAGCACTGAGGGGGTTTTCCTTAACTGATTTGATTCTTTCTTCTGACCTTGTGAATGTATATGCTAGAGGATTAGAACCCTGCACTCCATTGTCTGCCCTTTTGTATAGCCAGTTTTCTTAAATAGCCTGAAATCTTCATTGGAAATGAGCTTCCAGTAATTTTTAATTGCATATGAACTCAAGCCTTCATTAATTGTCATTACATATATTAAGGAAGACTGAAGTCTATATGTAAATAATTTTTTAAATGCTTTTCTCATGTCACATATACATGACAAAGTACTGCTACTTTTCTCTTCTTATCAATGCATGCATGCTATTACTCAAACCTCAATTCTAAGTTGAACAGTATTAAGAACTAATTAATGATTCTCTGATTCAGAAATTTGCATCAATTCAAAGTTAATTTAAAAACTAGTGCGTGCATGCTTGCTTGCTTATTTATTTATTTATTTTTGGGCAGGTTCTACTATGTAACTCAGGCTGGCCTCAAATTAGGGATCCTCCTATCTCAGCCATCAGAGTCCTGGAATTACAGGTGTGTGCTATCCTATCTAGCTCTAGTATTCTTTTAATAATAGTGTAGAGGTAGGAAGAAGGCGTAAAAGGTTGGAGAACACTTGAACCTAGATCATACTTTGAAATTTCCCCATTAGCTAATTTTCTTATATTTTGTCTTCATTAAAAAAAAAGTGAAGAGAGTTTGAGGTGGCTAACATTGTCCTGCTCCAATGGTTTTTAGGTTAGTTATTTGATACAGTTTTAAACCTAGGCTTTCTAAAGTCTTGTTTTTGTTTTGTTTTCTTTTGAGTCTATTAATAAGTATAATACTTTGATTTTGTAAGAAGTATGATCTAGACCAGAGATTGGTAAACTAGCCAGCAAGCTAAATACTGCCTGTAAATTAAGAATGATTTAATTTTTTAAATGGTTTAAATAAATTGAAAGAATAATATTTTGTAACATGTGAAGATGATATGAAATTCAAATTTCTGTGCCTATAAATAAGGTGTTATTAGAACATAGCCTTTTTCATTCATTTACATGTTATGTATGCCTACTTTTTGCACAGTGGCAAAGTTGACTAGTTGTGACAGAACCTGGATGGCTTGCAAAGCCTAAAATGTTTACTGTCTTTTAACATTTAACATTTTAACATACTGTCTTTTTGGTCCTTTATAGAAAACTTGCCTGTACTTGCTCCAGAATACTAATGAAAAATCATATTGAGGATCTAATTTCCAAAATTGCTATATGTATATATTTTAAGTGTGTTAAGTTTTAAGGAAAGCATGACTTATACCAGTTTCATGATTTTTAGAGTGGCTTAATAAGAAGCTTGCCTGCAGCCGTATCACTGTGGTGTCCAATCCCATCAGATCTCAGAAGCTAAGCAGGGTCTGGTTAGTACTTGGATGTACCAGTTAGTACTTGGATGGTAGACCACCTGGAAAAACTAAGTGCTATAGGCTTGAGAGAAGGACCTAGCAACTCACTCCCAAGAAAGTCATTGAAAACCCTGTGAATAGCAGAGAAGCACAACAAATAGTATTTTACCTGTTGTACGAAGGGTCACTATGAGTCAGATACCAACTTGATGGCACCTAACAACAACAACAACAACAACAACAACAACAACAACAACAAGCTTACAACCAGGCATGGTGGCACACTTCTATAATCCCAGTGACTTGGGAGGTAGAAGC
Organism: Pedetes capensis; assembly: GCA_007922755.1. Taxonomy (NCBI): domain Eukaryota; kingdom Metazoa; phylum Chordata; class Mammalia; order Rodentia; family Pedetidae; genus Pedetes; species Pedetes capensis. Next base: position 26,820 of record VMDO01014953.1, on the reverse strand, counting down.
AGGAGAATTACAGGTTCCAGGCCAGAGGCAGTCTGTCTAACTTAGCAAAACCCTGTCTCAATTCAGAAAAATTAAAATGGGCCTGGGGATGCAGCCCAGTGGTAGCACACTCACACAAAGTATGTATGAGGCCCTGGGTTCAGTCAGGCAGTACCAGGGGGGGAAAAAAAACCTCATAGTACCCCAACTTGGCATTAATGTATAGTATTACAACTATTTTGAAATAGTAACTTCTGTTTTATATTTCTCTTTTATAATAAAAGTACGTTTGACTTTAAGGTTGTTTTGTAACAGCTAGGAAAGTAGAATTTAATATAAGGAATTGGTTAAAAGTGTTTTGGAGAACTGAAAAAATGAAAAAGGTGACACAGAAGAATACAAAATAGCTACCCACCTTAGGAATGGGAGGAAATGGGGAAAGGGTGTAGTTACTTAAATTCAGAAGCCTAGAATAGGGATCTGTGGAGCTGGGACCTCTAAGGAGAGTTGATCAACTAGTGTATATTGTCTGTGAAGACCTGCACTCAGGCTGGGCTGGGACTATGGGGGAAAAGGCAGAAACAGGAATCAAACCTTTTGCTAGAATCAAGTAATTGATGAGTCAGTGCGCATAGAAACTGTGACTAAAAGGAAGGAACACATTCCCTTTTATTCATCTACCCTGTCAGTCTCTTTCTAGGACCTGCTTTTATTTTTATTATTATTTAATTTAAATAATTAATTTAGTTTTTATATTTTTGCGGTCTTGGGATTTGAAACTACGGCCTTGCATATACTTTGCTAGTGCTTTACTACGGGGCTGCATCCCCAGTCCATTTAAAAAGTTTTTCTTAGCTAAAGCCGGGCACTGTGGCCCATGCCTGTAATCCCAGTGGCTCGGGAGGCAGAGGCAGGAGGATCACAAATTTGAGACTAGAGACAGTCTGTATAACTTAGTGAGACTCTGTCTCAAAAAGTAAAAAAAAAAAAAAAAAAAAATGGGCTGGAGGCGCAGCTCAGTGGTCCAGCACTTGCAAAGCACGCAAGCACAAGGCCCTGGGTTGAACTCCCAGTACCAAAAAAAAAAAATTTTTTTTTTACCTTGAGACAGGGTCTCTAAATTACGCAGGCTGCCTCTGGCCTAGAATCTGCCATCCTTCTGTCTTTGCCTCCTGAGTCACTGGGATTACAGACGTGAGCCATCAAGCCCAGCTTAGCACCGATTAGGGCTTTAGCTCAGTTGGTAGAGTGCTGTTCCACGTGTTCTGGGGCCCTGGGTTTGATCACCAGTGTGCAAAACTGGGAGAAGGACCTAGCAGCCCACTCTTGAAACAATTCCAAAATAATCAGCCATCAAAAACCCTATGAATGGCAGAGAAGCACTGACATAGTGTTGGGGAGTATTTCATCCTATTGTATATAGGTTCACTATGTGTCCAACCTGACTTAGCACCTAACAGTAGCAGCAGCAGCATTAATGGCAAGGAGAAATGTAGTTTACAGGGTGTAGGAAGTGTGGGCTTAGGAGTTGAAAGTACTTTAATAAGTGACATCCTAATAAGTCCAAACAGTGAAAAGTTTATCAAATTTCCAGAGAAGAAGTGATTCTAGTGTGCTTTCAGGTATTTGGAAAAGTAGAAAAGTAATTCTTTTTGTTAAAGATTTTTGCGTGAGCATTGGAGTTTCTGGAGGCCATGTTCTTAAAATTAAATCCTAGTTTTTGTCTACGTTGGTCTGTTGGGTACCATGGGAATGAAAGACTAAAGAGTGAAGAATGGAACTTTATTAGGTAGGAAGTAAAGCACTTAAAATATAAAGAGTGGAGACTACTCAATTTAGGATTATTTCTTACCCTATAGGAGAAAAACAGAAACCAGCTATCAGTTATTTAGGAAATCATGCTCCAAACAGGATAAAGCCAATTTGTACAAATGCAACTTTAATGTTTCTCAAACTATCCATGGTGAAAGACTATAAGTTTTTTTTTCTTAATTTCACTAACATGGACTGATACTTTAAAAATACAAAACAAGAATGAATTACTAGAAAAATGAAATGAAAAATTTAGACATTGACAACAGAGGGCCACTTACAGAACAGTTATGTATTGATTATGTTGATGGTTATACAAACCCTATACGTGGAATAAAATTACATAGAATTATAGACGCACACAAGTGAGTATGAGTGCTTGTTAAAAAGAAGGGTGAAAACTGAGTAAGATCTAGTCTAGTTAGCAGTAATGTACCAATATAAATTTCCTGTTTTTTAAAAATATTGTATTACAGCTATATATTGTTCGGTGCCATTGAATTGGGTCCCACTCATAGCAAGCCTATGTACAGCAGGATGAAACACTATCCGACACTGTGCCATGCCCAGCCCTATGTCATTGCTGCTCTGCCGTTGATAGGTTATTGATGGCTAATTGTTTCGGGAGTGGGCTGCCAGGTCCATTACAGCTATGTAAGATGTCACTATGAGGGAAGTTGGGTAGGAGTACAAAGGACTCTACTATGTTTGCAATCTCCTGTGATTTTATAATTATCTTCTAATAAAAACCTTAGAAAATACAAGCTTGATCACTGGTCAAGGTCAAATTGCTATAAAAATTTCTAAACTTTTTTTTTTTTTTTTTGGCGGTACTAGGGGTTGGACCCAGGGCCTTGCACTTGCATGATTTGCAAGTGTTAGACCACCGAGCTGCACCCCCAGCCCAGTTTTTTACTTTTTGAGACAGGGTCTCACTAAATTATGCAGTCTGCCGCTGGTCTTGAACTTGCGATCCTCCTGCCTCTGCCTCCCGAGCCACTGGGATTACAGGCGTGTGCCACCGTGCCCAGCTAAAATTTCTAAACTTAATAATTTCACTGCTCATTGATAAAAGCAAACTGGCACTGGTCTAAAGATCAGTAAAGTATTAACCCCCTTTTCCTCTTCCCTTTCCCTTTGTAGCTACTCCTTTGCCACTCTTCTTCACCCTTTCTCCACCCCTCACCTCGTAACTCCACCTGTGTATTTCTCAGTTGTTCACAGTTTTGCATTGTGTATCTAATTAGTGCCAAGGTCCTGAGAATATAAAAATGAACAAGGTCCTGTCTATTGAGAACTAATTTTGTAATAGAGGAGACTATGGTGATGAAAGAATTTTACAAATATCCAGCTCAGATTGCTAACAGCTCCCATTTATCAAGTGCTAACTATGTGCCACGTGCTGTATGAAAGATTTTAAATAGACACATCCTCTCTTTGAAGTATATATAATGCTACTATCTTAGTTTTATAGATAACTTCTTTGGCCTCCGTTTTTCCTGGTTAGATTAAAAAATGTTGGAGTTAATATTCAAATTCAGTTTGACTGACTTTTCACCTTTTGCTCTTTTTTTTTGACACAAGGTCTCACTATGTAGCCCAGGCTGTCCTGGAACTTATGTAATCTAAGCCTTGCCTTAAACTCATGATACTCTTGCTTCAGCCTCTTAGGGCTGGGATCACAGGCACACAGCACCATGCCTATCTTCAGCTTTGCTCTTAATCTATGTATTTTACTAAGGTATCTTCTCACCTGGTGTTTTGAGTGTGTGAATTGGGAGAGAAGAGCAATTTGGGACATGCCTTCTGGACAGAGATACTAGAAAGACCCCAGAACAGAAAATATAGATTGTATAGTTCTTTTTAGGCTGTGTAGTTCCTTTTTTTTTTAATTATACTAGTTATTGTGTTTACAAATTGTGAGATTTGATTTTCAGTACTCTAAGAAATGTAGATATAGGCTTGAAAACTAGTTGTCTACTTTGACTTTTGTTATTTTACCCATTGTTTGTGTGAGAGGTATATCTTCTGTCTTTTCAGCTTGTAATGGTGTTGTCATAGAGCATGAGATTTGGTCTCCTAGCGAGCTGTTGATATTTAACTTCCTTCTATGATTGAAGGGCTGGGATTTAGCTCAGTGGGTAGAGCGCCGCTCTGCAGTCTCTGAGGTCCCGAGTTTGATTCCCAGCACCGCAAAAATGGGAGAAGGATGTGGCAACCCACTCCCGAGGCAATCCCGAAACAATCAGCCATTGAAAACCCTATGAGGGTCACTATGAGTCGGACTCTACTCAACAGCACCTAACAACAACAACAACAACAACAACATCTATGATTGAAAGTTGAATTTTTTTCCTTCACAGTACTAAGGGGTTGAATCCAGGGCCTCACATGTTAGGCAAGTCTTTTACCACTGAGCTTCATCCCCAGTCCCTTTATGTTTTTGTTTGTTTTTTGTTTAAATTTTGAGACAGGGTCTTGCTAAATTGCACAGACTGCCTCTGGCCTCAAACTTGTGTTCCTTCTGTCTTAGTCTCTCAATTTGCTGGGATTACAGATGTGTGCCACTGCACCTGGCTGGTTGGTTGAATTTTTATTTTGTTTTTTAAATAGGTCATTCCTTGAGCTTGCCATGATAATAACTGAAAACCCCTAAGTTATTTTCCACATATGCCCTGTGACTTGAGATTTGTCTTCACATTGACAAAATTAAATCAACACTCTTTAAATTCAATTTTTCAATAAGCTGCACATTTACCTACTTTGTGTGTGTGTGTGCGCGTTCATGCGTTTCTGGTGATTGAACCCTAGGCCTTGCATATGCTAAATAAACAAGCACTATACCTCTAAACTACCTACATCCTCTGCTCTTGGTTTTTGGAGACAGACTCATTGTGTAACCCATACTGGCTTTGAACTCGCAGTCCTCCTGCTGTTTGAGCCTCTTGAGTGCTGGAATTACAAGTGTGGGCCACCATACCTAGATCTTTTTTTTTTTTTTTTTTTTTTTTTTTGGATAAATAGCTGCAATATTCCTCTGGTTCTCTTCTGTAATCACTTTTCAAAAGAAAAGGCTCCATTGTAGCATTCATTGCTACAATCTCATCATAAAAGAGTTAAATATTTGTTTTCTTATGCCTTATTTTTCAGGGCAGAGGGTATAGGAAGCTTTATACTCCAACTTCTGGCTTCCATACTCTTGTCTTATCAGTCTTCTCTCTCGTTTTTTTTTTTGGGGGGGGGCCTCTTTGATATTATCTGATAACAGAATAAGTGTTTATGTTAACACATTTGTGGCTGATTCTTATCATTAGTTGTAGCCTCACATTTTCATTAATTTCTTCAAAAAAAGTCTTTTTGCATCAGGAATCTACTTTTATAATTATACCTAGGTTTTTTGTCTCTCCCCAAATTGGGGTATTGGTATACCCCAATTCTAAAATACTACTGTGACCATAATTTCTAATTCTACCTTATTCAAACCTGACTCTTTTTCTGGTTTTTACCAAATTCACTCTTTCAAGCTACTGGTATCTTGCTGGTCGCCAGTTCCATCCCTTTACTAGCTTCCTTCCTGTATCACTCCTTTCTCTTACCTGTGAGTCTCTAGGTAAGTCATTTCAATATTCTTGGAAATACCTTCAATTTTCTCAAACCCTTGCTTTCTACCCTTCTTTCTCCACCATCTTGCTGGAATAGCTCACCAGATTTTTCCTCTGATAACTTAATGCTGTCAGCAGAATTAGAATAAATGTGCTGATGATTTCTGTTATAAATTATTAATGTCTAACTTTGGGCAGCTACATTGATGATTACAGCCCACTTCATTTTTGTTCCCCACGGTGAATTTCTTCATGTCTTTTACCCCGACTAGTCTCTTATCTTTAAACTAATTATGTCAGAGAAATATAGATGCCAAAAGGGATATATTTGTTTTAATTTGTTTTGAAGTAGGGTCTTGCTATGTTACCCAGGCTGGTGTTGAACTCCTGGGGTCAAGTGATCCTCCTATTTCAGCCTCCTGAGAAGCTTGGGCATATGCCATAGTGTCCAGCTTTTATTTTGAAATTTAACTGTATCTTTATTTTTCCTTTTTTCTTTTTTCTAGTACTGGGCAATTGAACCCAGGGCTTCAAGCATGCTTTTGCAAGTGCTCTACCAGTGAGCTGCACCCCAGTCCATTTTTTACTTTTTATTTTGAGAGATAGGGTCTTACTAAATTATGCAGTTTGCCTCTGGCCTTGAATTTAAGATCCTTCTAGTGCCACCTCTTGTGTTACTGGGCTCAACTATCTTAACTGTATCTTCATCTATATCTCCTTTTTTTCAAGAACACTCCCTCTTCAGTCTTTCTCAGTAATTCTGTTACTTTTTCTGTGATTTATACACATTGGTTGTCAGTTATATTTATGATGAGGGAGAAAAATAAGATACAGAATGGCTTGTGTGTTATGATTACAGTACTTAAAAAGAAAAAGATCTCAAGCCAGGAACCTTGGCACACATCTCTAATCCCAGCTACTTTCTGGAGGCTGAGCCAGGAGGATTGTAAATTTGAGGTCAGCAGTTAGCCTGTGCTCAAAAGTTAACACTAAAAAACCACACACACACACACATACACAGACAGACAAAGAGGGTAATTCTGGAGGTATGGCTCAGTGGTGGAGTACTTGCTTAGCATGCAAACAGTACTGAGCATGGAACCCAACTGGTACATGCTAGGCAAGTACTCTACCACTGACCAAGATCCTCAGATCCTAGATACTTTTAATGAGAAAAACTTGAGATTTTCCTGAATTTTTTTTTATTGTATTCATACTGTTTGTATTACATTTTATTACCAAGTTCTAAGAAATATGTTACTGTTTATGTCAAGCAGTGTTCTGATTTCTAAAAGGACTTTCCTCCACCTGCATCTGGTAAATTTGTGATTTTTTTTTTAGCCTTTTAGTTGTATGATTTTATTCACAGTTTTTCAGAATTATTCTTTTCACTTGCCTGTTCAAAATAGAATTCCCGAAGTATAAGGAAAACTTTTGGTCACTTTGGTATATCTAGCCCCTTCATGTGTACTGTACAAACAAGCATGTGCTTGAACACCTCCTGGCACCTTTATTTTTAATTTCAAATGGTACTAATTTAAATGTAATTTAAATGTAATATGTCATAGATTGTAAAACATGATTATTTTATGAGCTATTAAGAAAGGAAAAATGTACCTTTATTTGACTCTTGCTATATATGTACAGAATCCAGCCTCTTGATCCTCTTGCCTTAGCCTCCTGAGTGTCGAGATTACACATATGTGCCATTACACCCAGCTAGGAAAAATATTCTGTCAATTAAACTGCGTTGCCATTGATAATATGATGCATCATATTAATGTGCTATGTATGGAGGGAAATGTTTATCATAGAATTGATGAAGTACAGCAGTTCTAATATCTGATATTTTTAGTGATTTTTGGAGGAGAAAAAAAAGTTTTAATTTGGCACTGCTTCAGATCTCATCTGTATATTGTTAGCTTTCCAACCCCCCACTTCATTACTTGATTTTGACTACCATAAATACTTGTAAATGGAGTGGAATCAGTCTACATTTGGAGTGTGTGGTTTTTTGTTGTTGTTGTTGTTTTGTTTTGTTTTGTTTTGTTGAGACAGGATGTTGCCAGGCTGGGCTCAAACTTATAATTCTCCTGCTTCTGCCTCCTGATGCTGGGATTGCCAGTGCACGCCACTGCACTTGGCTGGGGAGAGGATTTTTGTACATCTAAATAGCATTTGAAATAGTTGTACTTGGTCTACAGCTGTACCACTCTGGTGTCTGATCCCATCTGATCTCGGAAGCTGAGCAAGGTCAGGCATGGTTAGTCCTTGGATGGGAGATTGCCTGGAGTACTGGGTACTGTAGCCTTCAGAGAAGGACGCAGCAGCCTACTCCTGAAACAATCAGCCATCAAAAACCCAATGCATAGCAGAGAAGGACTGACATCGTTAGTGCTGGGCTTGGCACAGTGTCAGGGAGTGTTTTGTTCTGTTGTACATAGGGTTACTATGAGTCAGACCCAACTCAATGGCACCTAATAACAACAACAAGTTGTACTTGAATCTTGTCACCTAGCCTAAAGAACAACCTGCTTAAAATACAATCTGGCTATCGTGACCTTGCCTGCAGCGGTAGCCCTGTGGCATCCGATCCCGTCTGATCTTGGAAGCTAAGCAGGGTCAGGCCTGGTTAGTACCTGGATGGGAGACCGCCTGGGAACACCAGAAGCTGTAGGCTTGGGAGAAGGACCTGGCAACCCCCTCCCAAAAATCAATCTGCCTTTGAAAACCCTATGAATAGCAGAGAAGCACTGACAATAGTGTTTCCCCTGTTGTACAGAGGGTCGCTATGAGTCGGATACCGACTCGACGGCACCTAACAACAACAATCGTGACCTTATGTAGCTTCCCTTTCTCCAGGTAGTTACTTCATGGGGATTTCCTAGTATACACCAGACTTTTTGTGTTCAGTTCTTTACAGTTAGGATACTGTGGAATTATCTTTGTTAGAACATAAAGTAAGGCCAGGCACTATGGCACATGCCTGTAATCTCAGTGATTTAGGAGGTGGAGGCAAGGAGGATTGCAAGTTCTAGGCCAGAGGCTACCTGTGCAACTTTTAGTGAGACCCTGCCTCAAGATTAAATAAATAAGTAAATAAGTATATAAGTAAATAAGGGGCTGGAGGTGCAGCTCAGTGGAAGAGCACTAGTCTAGCATGTATAAATCCCTGGTTTCAACTCTTCTCACCCCACCCAGGTACTAACAAACCAAACCAACCAACCAAACATAATTGAACTCAAAGAGCCAAATGCTGTGATACATAGAATAGATACACTTTGATGTGAAGCAAAGTATATACTTTGCAATTAACAAAGGAACTGTTGAAATAATTACAAAACAAAACACTGATTCATTAGATAAAATGATTCTTCTTAAAGAGAAACCTGTCCACTGACCCTTATTCCACTAAATTGTTGGCTTTTTCCCTTGTACCTTATACTTAGGTAATATTGAACTATTTTTAAATTGCCTTATACACATTCTGTTCCAATCTCTGCCTTTGCTTAGGGTCTCCCTTTGCTTGGGATCTCCCCACCAATAACATTCTTCAAAAGCTAATTCTGTGTTTAGAATTCTTGTCCTCCCACTAAATTGAGTTATTTATTTTCCTCTTTGTTGCTACAATGTTCATACTTCTATCCTTGTACTTATTCCATTATGTTGGAATTACTTTTGTAACAGAATTATATTTTGTAATTTACAGGAAACCATAAGCTTCTTAAGGGCAGGGATCCTGTTTATTCGCCTTTGATCTCTAGCACTTAGCACAGTACTTATCATTTTCTTCAATAAATATTTATTACACTAAATGTAACTGAGGCTTTGAAAGAATGGACAGTCATATAGAGTATACCTGTAGGTGCTGTGTGTCCTGTCTTAACACTTTGACTACCAATTTCAAATAAAAATATGACAAAGTGTTTCCAGAAACTCTTCATTATAATGAAAAAAACCAAGAAGATGATTAGCAAAATAATTGGAATGCATAAAATGAGTAAAATCATGTAATTAGTGATGTGCATCTTGTCGTTCCTGCCACAGGTGTATGATCATCCACATTAATTATGAGTTTTGCAATGCTTGAATGCCTGCTTCTACCTCTTCCATTTTACCTTATTTTTCTGTTTACCTATGGCAGTTGTTTTCTTTACAAATTAAAGCAATGTCATCTTGTTTTTAGATGTTTCATTGTATAGGATCCATGCATGTGTCCCATGGTAGTCAAAGGTTAACAAAAACAACTTTTAGTTGGGCATGGTGGCAAGTTCAAGTCCTGAGGTAGCCTGCATAACTTAGCTAGACCCTGTGTCAAAATAAAAACAGTAAAAAATGGGCTGTGGGTGGGGCTTAGTGGTAGAGCAAGCATGTGTGAGGCCCTGGATTCAACCTCCTGATACTACAAAAGGAAAAACAAAATCCTTTTGTTTAATTCATTTTAAATATTTATGATTTCTTTTTGTTCTTTTTGCATGTTTTCTTGGCTGAATGGAAATAGAGAAGAAGAAAATGAGGTAAGTGTAATTTAACTAGTCATTCAGTGATTATGGATTGACCTCTATGTACATTTTAGAGACTAGGTAAAAGCCAAAAACATTTAAAGTTTTAGCTATCATTTTGAATGTGAAATGAAGTAATTTTTAAAAATTTTATTTTTAGAGCTATAATAACTCATTCCATTGAGGGATGTTATGAATCACAAGACAATGGTTTTTGGACTTTAGAGCTTCAAGAATTTCAGGAAAAGTAGAGGAAGTAGGCATCTCTAGAGACAGCTTTTATGTAGTGTGCTTGCTTGCATAGAAGTTTTTTTTTTTTTTTTTTTTTTTTTTTTTTTTTTTAGTAGTCCTGGGGATGAAACCCAGAGCCTTGCACATTCTAAGCAAGTGCTTTACCACTAAGCTACAGCCACAGCCTTCTATATAAGATTAGATTTCAATAGTGAATTCTGTTTCTTTAAAATATTTGAAAACCACTCTATGGAAAGTTTTGCTTTCTATCCTGAATGGTTGTGGTATACTTTTGAAAACTGCTTACATATGTTGAAGGGCAAAATTACTCTCGTAAACAGCCAAAATTGAATAAAGACCATCAATTAGAAAAATTTTGCAGATGGCAAATATACCATCTTTAATTTAGGCTTGATTTGTTTCTATAGATTTTTCTGATGTTCTTTCTACTGAGGTTATACCTTTAACTTCTCACTCCCTAGCATTTCCTTTGGTGGTTTGGCAAATAATGGAGGGAGGAGTCTTGTTCGCTATATACTGTTAATCACATAGTAGTATCAGATTATAAATTGGCATTATCCAACTGTGTGTGGCCCAAGCAGAGATAGTGGCAGTGTGCCAAAGCAGAGTAATTTTTAGGAAGGCAGAAGGAAGGCAGAAGGCCCGGTTCTCATTTGGTCACCTCGTCTATAAAATGAATGAAGTGGGAGGCTACTTTGTATGAGAGTTTTCTTTGCAAACCTAGGAAATTTATCAAAATTGGCTATGGTGCTTGTTTCTCCTTACCCTAAAACAAAAATACAAATACCCAAAACAAACTTTCTTGCTTCATTTTTAGAGCTGTTGAAGCAGTATCCTCTGGAGTGTGAGTCACAGATTTGTATTTTTACCATGCACACAACTGATTCTACATGATGTTGGAGAACACTGGTTTTGTTGATTTCTGATGTTTCCTCTCAGAACACAAAACCAAACTCTTTTGAATACTCCCCTTAGATACATATCTTCTAACTACACATAAGGTTTTTAAAAAATTCTTATTGAAAAATACTATCTGAAAAATAGTTAACAAATTTGATGTAATTTTTTATGTAAGAGGAAAAAGAGAATGGAAAAATAATGGGTAATTGTTGAAGCTGGGAATTGGTTTATACTGTTCTCTATACTTTTGAATATGTTTGAAAGTTCCCATAACAAAGAGCTCATAAAACCTATAGCATTGTGAAATTCATACAACCTATTATTAAATTTTATTTTGCTTTGTTTGTTTTGCTTACTGACAAACATTTCAAACTGTGATGCTATCCATTTGATAATAACTACTGTTTATTAGTAATTATTTGTTTTGATCATTTATAGGCAAAGATTGAAAATGTTCAGAAAACTGGTTTCATCAAAGGACCAATGTTCAAGGGTGTTGCTTCTAGTCGATTTTTGCCCAAAGGCACAAAGACAAAAGTTAATTTGGAGGAACAGGGGCGACAGAAGGTGTCATTCAGCTTCAGCCTTACAAAGAAAACTTTGCAGAATAGGTTTCTCACTGCACTTGGCAATGAAAAGCAAAATGATACTCCAAACTCCCCAGCCCCACCTCTGCAAGTAGACTCAACCTCTAAAATTAAAGTGGACATTGGAGATACCTTATCTACTACAGAAGAATCTTCTCCACCAAAATCAAGAGTGGAATTGGGAAAAATTCATTTTAAGAAACATCTGCTTCATGTAACATCCAGGCCACTTCTGAATACTACCACAGCTGTAGCTTCTCCACCTCCTTCCATAGTACAGTTACCAACAGTTGTAGCAGAATCAACTGTGGACTCACCACCTTCATCTCCACCTCCACCACCTCCACCTCCCCAGGCCACAGCACCTTCACCACCAGCACCAATAACAGAGCCAGTAGCCTTGCCACACACACCAGTAACTGTTCCAGTGACAGCACCAGTACCCTTTCCAGTGGATGTAGCAGTTAGAGCTCTGAAAGAACCACCAGTTACAATTATTCCAGAATCTTTAGAAGTGGATACTAAGCAGGACACTATATCTAATAGTTCAGAAGAACACATAACTCAAAATTTGAAGGAGCAAGCAGGTATTCCCCTGCAGAAAGAAGATTCCCATATTGGGAAAGAAGAAGAAATTCCAGAGAGTTCTAAGATTAGTCTGAGCTCTAAAAAACCAGGTACTAAAAAGAAGTCACAATTTGAAGGCACATTTGTTGGTTCAGAATCTGATGAAGATTCTGTACGGACTTCATCAAGTCAAAGGTCACATGATTTAAAATTTTCAGCAAGCATTGAAAAGGAAAGAGATTTTAAAAAGAGCTCAGCACCTTTAAAAAGTGAGGACTTAGGGAAATCATCACGCTCTAAAACTGAAAGAGATGATAAATATTTTAGCTACTCAAAACTTGAAAGAGATACTCGGTATGTGTCTTCCCGATGTAGGTCAGAAAGAGAGCGAAGGAGGAGCAGATCTCATTCTAGATCCGACAGAGGCTCTAGAACTAGTTTATCCTATTCTCGGTCAGAGCGATCTCATTATTATGACTCTGATCGGCGATACCATAGAAGTCCCCCTTATAGAGAGAGGACACGCTATTCTAGGCCATATGCAGACAGCAGGGCACGAGAGAGTTCTGACTCTGAAGATGAGTATAAGAAGACATACTCAAGGCGCACCTCATCTCATTCCTCCTCTTACAGAGACCTGAGGACATCATCATCTTATTCTAAATCTGATCGGGACTGCAAAACTGAGACATCTTACTTAGAGATGGAGAGAAGAGGAAAATATTCTTCAAAATTAGAAAGAGAATCTAAAAGGACTTTGGATAGTGAAGCAATAAAAAGATGTTGTTCTCCCCCCAGTGAACTGGGATTCCGACGATCATATTCCAAGCATGATAATAGTGCTTCCCGTTACAAACCTACCCTTTCAAAACTTATATCCAAATCTGATAAATTTAAAAATTCTTTTTGTTGTACAGAATTAAATGAGGAAAGCAAACAGTCTCATTCTTTTAGCTTACAGACTCTTTGTTCAAAAGGTAGTGAATTAAGAACAATTAATAAAATTCCTGAAAGAGATAAGATTGGGTCTCCATCTTCATCAAATCAATTAAATGATTCACCTACTTTTAAAAAGCTAAATGAGTCACCTATTTTTAAGTCTGAATTTATAGCACATGATAGCCATGATAGTATTAAGGAATTGGACTCTTTATCAAAGGTGAAGAGTGATCAGTTAAGAAGTTTTCGTCCCATTGAATTAAATATAAATGGATCTCCTGGGACAGAATCTGATGGGGCAACGTTTTGCACTTCTAAAACCGATGCTGTTTTGATGACTTCTGATGATAGTGTGACTGGATCAGAGGTATCCCCTTTGGTTAAGGCATGTATGCTTTCATCAAATGGATTTCAGAATATTAGTCGATGCAAGGAAAAAGACTTGGATGATACTTGCACGCAGCATAGTAAATCAAAAAGTCCATTTAGAGAAACAGAACCTCTGGTGTCACCACACCATAATAAACTTATGTCTTTACCAGTAATGACTATAGATTATTCCAAAACAATGGTTAAAGAACCAATTGATAAGAGAGTTTCTTGCTGTAGAACCAAAGATTCTGATAAATATTGTACTGCAAATGAGAGTAACTCTTCTATATGTTTTTCTGAAGCTGAAAATATTGAGCCTTCAGTGATGAAGATTTCTTCAAATAGCTTTATGAATGTGCATTTGGAATCAAAAACAGTTATATGTGATAATAGAAATCCAACAGATCAGCACTCAAAATTTGCCTGTGAAGAATATAAGCAGAGCGTTGGTAGCACTAGTTCAGCTTCTGTTAACCATTTTGATGATTTATATGAACCTATAGGGAGTTCAGGTGTTGCTTCCTCTCTTCACAGTCTTCCACCAGGAATAAAAGTGGACAGTTTAACTCTCTTGCAATGTGATAACACATCTTTAGTCCTGGATGCAGTGCCGAAGAGTAAAAAAAGTACAGAGTTTTTAAAGTTGACAGGGAAAGAAACAGTAGTAGACAGTGGCCTTCCTGATTCAGGAAAAGGATTTACTTCCTGGGAAAACAGACATAATAATGGATTATCTGGGAAATGTTTGCAAGAGGCTCGAGAAGTTAATTCTGTATTGCCTGATAGAAGAGGAAGACCAGAAATCTCTTTAGATGAAGGAGGTGGAAGAGGGCATGCTCATACTTCTGATGATTCAGAAGTTGTATTTTCATCTTGTGATTTGAATTTAACCATGGAAGACAGTGATGGTATAACTTGCACCTTAAAATGTGACAGTAGTGGTCATGCTCCAGAAATTGTGTCTACTGTGCATGAAGATTATTCTGGTTCTTCTGAAAGTTCAAGTGATGAAAGTGATTCAGAAGATACAGAATCTGATGATAGCAGTATTCCAAGAAACCGTCTCCAGTCTGTTGTGGTTGTGCCAAAGAATTCTACTTTGCCTATGGAAGAAACAAGTCCTTGTTCTTCTCGGAGCAGTCAAAGTTACAGACATTATTCTGACCACTGGGATGATGAGAGATTGGAGTCAAGGAGACACTCATATGAGGAAAAATTGGAGAATATGGCAAGTAAAGGCTGCTCTCAATCTGAAAAGTTTTTCTTTCATAAAGGAACAGAGAAGAATCCAGAAATTTCTTTTACTCAGTTCAGCAGAAAACAAATAGATAACCACCTGCCTGAAATTGCTCATCCTCAGAGTGATGGAGTTGATAGTACAAGTCATACAGATGTGAAATCTGACCCTTTAGGTCACCTAAATTCAGAGGAAATACTAAAAGCCAAAACATTTTCTAGACAACAAGAAGAGCTGCCAGTTTATTCTTCTGATGATTTTGAAGATGTCCCAAATAAGTCTCGGCAACAGATCACTTTCTCTAACAGGCCAGATAATAGAGTGGGGAAATCAGAGCTGAACTTTTCTTCCTCTTGTGAGATCTCACACATGGATGGCTTGCATTCATCAGAGGAGCTCAGAAACCTAGGATGGGATTTCTCTCAACAAGAAAGGCCTACTACTACTTATCAACAACCTGACAGCAGCTATGGAGCCTGTAGTGCACACAAGTATCAGCAAAGTGCAGAACAATATGGTGGGCCCTGTAATTACTGGCAAGGGAATGGCTATTGGGATCCAAGATCAGCAGGTAGGTCTCCTGGAACTGGAGTTGCTTATGATCGAATTCAAGGGCAGGTACCTGATTCCCTAACAGATGACCGTGAAGAAGAGAATTGGGATCAGCGAGGTGGATCTCACTTTTCCAGCCAGTCCAATAAATTTCTTCTCTCTCTTCAGAAGGACAAGGGGTCAGTGCAGGCACCTGAAATAAGCAGCAATTCCATTAAGGACTCATTATCTGTGAATGAAAGGAAGGATTTTTCAAAAATCTTGGAGAAAAATGATATCAAGGATAGAGGGCCTCCTAAAAAACGGAGGCAGGAATTAGAGAGTGATTCTGAAAGTGATGGTGAACTTCAGGATAGAAAGAAAGTTAGAGTGGAGGTAGAGCAGGGAGAGACATCAGTACACCCACGCTCAGAGCTGATTGGGCCATCCTGTGTCATGGATGACTTCAGGGATCCGCAGCGATGGAAGGAATGTGCCAAGCAGGGGAAGATGCCTTGTTACTTTGATCTTATTGAAGAAAATGTTTATTTAACAGAAAGGTGAGTATAATTAATAGCATCAGACAAATTCTGGTTTCTTTGTTCTTAAAAATAAAAAGTTAGCTTTTCAGCAATTTATACTATGTAAAATAGAGTTTTGTAGTGATAAAATGTAATAAAACTGCAGAGTTTACCCTCTCCCCGCCCCATTACTGGAGGGTTGAACCCAGGGCTTTGCTGGGCAAGTGTTCTACCTCTGAGCTGCGCCCCCAGCCTCTTTATAATTTTTTTTTCTTTTTTAATTCTTGAGATAGGGTGTTGATAAATTGAATAGCCTGCCCCTGGTCTTGAACTTGGAATTCTTCTGTCTTACCCTGAGTCCCTGGGGTTACAGCTATGTACCACAGAAATTGACCATCTAGAACCAGGAAAGGAGATATCTAGTTTTTTCTCATTACTTCTTTGGTCCTAACAGTATAATTTAGGTTAGCTTGATTTCTCTGTAATTCCTTTTTCATATGAAAGTTTGACAGAAAATGAAATACAACTCTAGCAATAAGGAAAGTGGTTATGTTAGAATTTTTTTCTTATCAAAAATGTGCACAATGTAGAATCTTTACTTCAAAAAGCTGGAACTACATTACAATAGAGATTTCAGTCAGTTTAAATATTTTTTTAAAATATTTTTCAAATTTTTATTATTTTGGAGTTTGGGGTTTAGCTCAGTTGGTTGAATGCTGCTCAGAATTCTCTGAGGCTCTGGGTTTGATCCTCAGCACCATAAAAATGGGAGAAGGACATGGCAACCCACTCCCAAAGAAATCCCGAAACAGTCAGCCTTGAAAACTATAAATAGCAAAGAAACACTAACATATTGTCAGGCATGGCACAGTGTTGGAGAATGTTTTATTCTGTTGTCCATAGGGTGACTAGAGTCAGACTTGACTTGATGGCACCTAACAACAACTATTATTTTTATTTTGAAGGAGGGTCTTCCTAAATTGCGCAGGCTGCCTCTTGCTTCAAACTAGTGATCTTTCTACCTCTGCCTCCTGAGTTGCTGATTTATAGAAAGCCACCACAGCACCCTACTTAATTTTTTTTTTTTTTTTTTTAATACTTGAGGGTTGAATCCAGGGCCTTGCCCATTTTTTCAAGTACTCTGCCACTGGGCTGCATCCTTATCCCATTCGTTACTTTTTATCTTGAGACAGGGTCTCACTGAGTTACACAGGCTGCCTCTGGCCTCGAACTTGTGATCCTCCTGCCTCTGCTTCTCAAATTGCTGGAATTATAGACTTGCACCGTACCAAGTTGGAATGTGCTTTTAAAAGAAATATGTGACAAATGTATATACTCTTTTCTACTCACTAGTTACTTTCTCGGTGCCTGCAGCTACAGCCCTGTGGCATCCGATCCCATCAGATCTTGGAAGCTAAGCAGGATCGGGCCTGGTTAGTACCTAGATGGGACACCGCCTGGGAACACCAGAAGCTGTAGGCTGGGAGAAGGACCTGGTAACCCCCTCCCAAAAATCAATCTGCCATTGAAAACCCTATGACCAGCAGAGAAGCACTGACAATAGTGTTTCCCCTGTTGTACAGAGGGTCGCTATGAGTCGGATACCGACTTGACGGCACCTAACAACAACAACAAGTTACTTTCTCACATAAATTTGCATCCTACTTGAGAATTAGCTTAGCTATCATTACTTTAAGCATATTAAAATTTTTGTTAAATTGAAATTTTTTACTGTGTGGCTAAGGTAAAAGACTTCGTTTTAAAGTTAGGTCCCACCAGAAGTTTTCTCTTATTAAAAAATAACTTACTGTTTTTAATGCTATAATGAGCCTTTTACAGATATATTCATTTACATCTAGTTGTTAATTAGGTTTCAGTTCAAAATATTAGCTATCTCACATGCCGTCCTTTAGGAATTTTGTGGCTGGATTAATGATATTTGCAGTGTCTTGGTAAAAGAAGATAAAGTGCCTGTTACGTTTTAGGCATTTAGGAGCTGCCAACAAGACAAATAATTATAAAATAGTATCAGCATCATGAAAGAATCCATCCTTCCTTCCTTCCCTCCCTCCCTCCTTCCTTCCCCTCCCTCCTTCCCCTCCTTCCCTTTCCCTTCCCTTCCCTTGCAATACTTGGGAGGTTGAATCCAGGTATTCACACATACTTTGCAAGTACTCTGCCACTGGTCTGCACCCCCAGCTCATTTTTCTTTTGCTATAGGTGTTGGTAATTTGTGTAAGCTGCTTCTGGCCTTGAATTTGTGATTATCCTACCTCTGTTTCCCGATTTGCTGGGAATAACATATGCCACTGTGCCTGGCAAATATTTTTATTATGTCCAGTGAAAATAGGCTTACCTGCAAAAATCTGTGCCTTCTAATGCAATACAAAATAAAGCTAATGCTGATTCATCAAAATTATGGCCAAGTAGATATAAATGGATATTTATGGATATGTTGTTAGATGCCATTAAGTTTGATCTGATTCATAGCAACCCTATGTACAGCAGAAGAAAACATTCCCCGACACTGTGCCATACCTGGTATTATGTCGGTACTTCTCTGCTATTCATAGCATTGTCAATGGTGGATTGTTTCAGGAGTGGCCTGCCAGGTCCTTCTCCCATTTTTGCCATGCTGGGGATCAAACCAGGCCCTCAGAGCATGCAGAACAGGGGCTCTACCAACTGAACTAAGCCCCAGCCCCTATTTTATCTTAAGATTAAGTATATTCATAGACTCATTAGTGAATTATATCTTTAGTTGATCCAGAGGAATTATTATTTTTTTAACTAACCTTAGTTGAAAGTATCATAGTACTCTTTAGGTTCTTTATAAAACAGAAACTAGGATAGAACAAGTGTTAAAGATCAAAGCCAATTATAGAGTTAAGATAGCCTTACAATAAATGTGTTCTTCTTTGATTCTGAGTTAGTCTCCCAATCTTAAACAGATCTTTTTTGACCATCCTTGATTTTTTTCTTTTTAATTTTGATCAATGTGGAAAATAGAATGTAATTAAAGGGCAGTAATTAATCAATTTTTGAGGCAGGCATGGTGGTATGCACCTGTAATTCCTAGCACTTGGGAAGTAGAGGCAAAAGGATCAAAAGTTTGAGGCCAGCCTGAGGCTATATGGTGAGGTCCTAGCTCACAAACTTCACTTCACTTTTGCTTTACAAACTCTGGCTTGGGTTTTTATGAATCCAATCAAATTTGAACAGTTTCCCTTCTCCAAAATGAGTTTGTCTGTATTGAGAAACTTTAGCCTTTGAAGTTTTTATCTAATTTTTCTTTTTAAATTTTTAAATATTTTTTCCTTCTATTCTTTCCTCTCTTCTCCCTAGTTCTCTCTTTTCTCCCTCTTCGTCTCCCTCTCCCCCTTTCTCTCTCTCTCTCTCTCTCTCTCTCTCTCTCTCTCTCTCCCCCTCCCCCCCCTTCGTTCCCCTTCCCTCTTTGAGACTGAAATCTGGCTTTGTTAACCTGGGCTGATCCATAACTCCTGGGATCAAGTGATGCTCATGTCTTAACCTCCTGTATGACAGGTACACGCTACCTTGCCCAGCTCTGATTATTCTATAATCATACTTTTTTCTTTTTTAAGTCACTCATTTTTCTTTTAAACAGATTTATTCAAGTATGATAATACTAAAGGATTCTTTTTGGCTGAGTTACTCTTAAAACTCTTAATTAAAAAGTATTATTTAATAATTTTTTTTCAGCCTTGTATCTCAAATATTATTCTCCCATGAGACCTGATTCTTAAACTTTAATTAACCAACTACATCATTATTTGAAACTCATGGATTTTCCTGTTTTCTCCTGATCCCAATATGACTTTTACACTTGAAATTGCTCAAAATGAGTGATTTAGCTGAACTGGACTAGAAAATAAGGCATGAGTTCCCAAATGGTAGATTTCAACTCATTCCATCCTCCCATCTGCCAAGGTTAAGGTTACCTTGGTCATCTTTTTTATAACACAGCTCTTAAGAGTTTTTGGCTTTATAAGTGTTAGTAGGTGTTTTCCTTTTTTTCCCTCCCCGTCGTTTGGGGTTGCACCCAAGGGCTTATGTATGTTATGCAGGTGTTCTGCCACTAAACTGCACCCCCCCAGCCCCTTTTTTATCTTTTGTGACTGGGTTTCACTAAGTTATACAGTCTGCCTCTGGCCTTGAACCTATGATCCTTCTACTTCAGCCTCCCGAGTCGCTGGGATTACGGGCAGGTGCTGCAGTGCGGGGCCTTCATCATCATCATCATTATTATTACTTATTTTTCTTTGAGACAGAGTCTAGCTTTGTAGCCCAATCTGGCCTTGAACTCTATATGTAGCCTCGTTTCCCAAATGTTTTCTTTCTTTTGAATGATTGATTTACAGGAGTCATTAAATGGGAAATTAATGAGATTAATGAGATTTAGCACATATTTTATTATCTGTATTATATCATCTCCAGGAGATTTGTTTGACCAGTTTTTATGACATTTTGCCCAATAGAAAGAAGAATAAATCCCATCGGGATATTAAGCGAATGCAGTGTGAGTGTACACCTCTTTCCAAAGACGAAAGAGCTCAAGGTGAAATTGCATGTGGGGAAGATTGTCTTAATCGTCTCCTCATGATTGAATGGTAAGTAAATTAAAATGGTCTGCTTTTACTCAGCTCCTCTGTTAAATGTTTGTAAATATTAAAAATAATGAAGAGTAAAATTTAACGTTTTTCCTACCTGTGGATGAATATTTATAAGCAGTTAAATCCAATGTTTAATAGAAAATAGATATTAATAAGGAAACAAATCTCCCTTGCATTGTATATTAGATTATAATGCCTGGCATATGTTAGGAGCTCTATAAAGTAGTTCTATTGCTAATGCTAATATATGAATACTAATTTTTACTCACCTACTCAATGGCACCTAACAACAACAACAACAATTTTTACCCAGTTCCCTTTTTATCTCTTGTAATGTTTGTGGCTTGGGAAGTAAATGGCGGTATTTTTTAGCTTTCATCGTAAAATGAGATAAAACCCTAACATATCAAATATGTACGAAGTTGCTGGGATTACATCAACACTACTGCACCCAGCTGGGCTGGGATTTAGCTCAGTTGGTAGAGCACTGCGCTGCAGTCTCTTAGGTCCCGAGTTTGATTCCCAGCACCGCAAAAATGGGAGAAGGGCCTGGCAATCCACTCCCAAGGCAATCCTGAAAATACAGTCAGCCATTGAAAACCCTATGAGGGTCGCTATGAGTCGGATACCGACTCGATGGCACCTAACAACAACAACAACTGCACCCAGCTATTATTCTCTTAATGTTGTTGTTGTTGTTAGGTGCCGTCGAGTCAGTATCGGACTCATAGTGACCCTCTGTACAACAGGGGATACACTATTGTCAGTGCTTCTCTGCTGTTCATAGGGTTTTCAATGGCAGATTGATTTTTGGGAGGGGGTTGCCAGGTCCTTCTCCCAAGCCTACAGCTTCTGGTGTTCCCAGGTGGTCTCTCATCCAGGTACTAACCAGGCCCGACCCTACTTAGCTTCCGAGATCTGATGGGATTGGGTGCCACAGGGCTATGGCTAATTCTTTACATCTGCCAATTTTGGAATATTTCAGTTTTGTTACTTTTTCAGTTCAGTTTTGTTACTTTTTAGTTCAGTTTTAGTTCAGTTTTAGTTAGTTTAGTTTAGTTTAGTTTAGTTCAGTTTTAGTTCAGTTTTGTTACTTTTTACTCTAGCATCCATTGGAGAAGAACCTTGCCATATTATATTACATTTACTCTGTTTACTAATGGCTTTGGTTTATCTGAAATGTAAATCACATAGTTAATTGTATTCAAAAGACAAAAGTAATGGTGATATGAGTGGAATGTTTGGAAAAGTGCACTTAAAGAAAATAAGTTATCTCTGCATAGTTGTCAATGTACTCAGAGCTTATGTGCAGCCCAAAGTGTATTCTAGACAGCAGGGAGTGGTAGATAAAACCTTTTTCTTGATGACTGAGTGACAAGGCTGTATTATGGACATGCTTCTTTAGGTAACAATGCAGACTATTCTAGGTAATCTTTGTGATGAAAAGAATTACTAAAGAATCTCACTTGAGGATTAACAACACTGACTAAGCCATACGTATATGGATACATGTAGTTACATAACACATTCTGGCAAAGATGTTTTGGTTCTTTTTCTATTTAAAGAGTTAACTTTTACCTATTTCTCATTTCAGTTCTTCTCGATGTCCAAATGGGGATTATTGTTCCAACAGACGATTTCAGAGAAAACAGCATGCGGATGTGGAAGTCATACTTACAGAAAAGAAGGGCTGGGGCTTAAGAGCTGCCAAAGATCTTCCTTCGTAAGTTCTGTTTTAATCATCTTTAACTTCAATTTCATGTTGTTGAACTTTCTCTAAGACATTTTGTAGGAAAGTAATCCATTGCACTAAGGTTTAATACTGGTTATTGTACAGAATGACCACTTGGTTACTTGTTGTTAGGTGCTGTCTCGTTTGTGGGAAAAAAATTGGTTTCTAGAAAATGTAAAAAAAACAACAAAAAAAAACATCTGTGTAGACAAGAAGGGTGTTATGTCACTTATGGCAGGCAAGTAGGCAGATCCTTTCTTTTTGGATTAATTCCAAGCTATTACTAAGTATTTGCGATAGACCCTAAATGTCTCTATGAAGCTCTAGAAAAAGGAGTTGGGATAAATCTATTAGTATACATAAAATTACATAAAGTTGAATTGGGGTAAGAGTAGAAGAGAATATCTGAGGGATATCAAAGAAGAAATATAAAGCATACTTGATAGATCGCTCAATAAACATTTGTTGAATGAATAACGAATTCCCTTCGTCTGTAGAGCACTGTGCTGCAGTCTCTGAGGTCCCGAGTTCAATTCCCAGCACCGCAAAAATGGGAGACGGACCTGGCAATCCACTCCCAAGGCAATCCTGAAACAGTCTGCCATTGAAACCCTATGAGGGTCGCTATGAGTCGGATACCGACTCGACGGCACCTAACAACAACAATTCATAGAAGTTATTGTAATGTAATGAGAGAGTCACTGTATTTTCTGCCATATTCAGAACTTCCTTGAAACACCTAATTTTCTTATATGCAGCTTAATTATTCTTTATGAAAATTGAGCACCTTTCGCTTAAGTAGATACAGATTACATGTATTTGTG
This sequence comes from Pedetes capensis, assembly GCA_007922755.1. Lineage (NCBI taxonomy): Eukaryota > Metazoa > Chordata > Mammalia > Rodentia > Pedetidae > Pedetes > Pedetes capensis. Next base: position 3,832 of record VMDO01014953.1, on the reverse strand, counting down.
GTTGGAAAAAAATTAAAAATACATAGAAGGAAGAAAGGGAGAAAATAAACATTTGCTATATTCTAGTAACTCAGGTACAATTTCAGAACCCTCTAAGCATATGATCACACTTGGATGGAAATTGAAATGGGGACAAGGGAGGTTTAGTCTTTTATTGTGAAGATTCAGAGCAACTAAGTAACAAAGATAATAATTTGGTTTTCTGATAGGGATCCTCATATATCTTTTAGAAGTCAAACATCTTCTTTTTTCCTGTGAAAAGAGAAAATGATGTTTATGTTAGTATGTCTTTTTGAGAACCAGCCAGAAAAAACCTGTTTTGTTGTATAAAAATAGTACACAGGAGGAACTTTCTCGATTTACCTTCTGTACAGAACATTATCAGAACATCTTGGCTCATAATTGTTTTTTAATTATTTTTTGAAGCAAATATCTCACAGAATCTCACTGTGTCCCATGTCCAGTTCATTGCATACTTGATAGTACTGTTAATGACATAAAACTCAATGTTTCCCAAGGTAGCGCAGCACATTTCACCAACTCTAGTCCAGATATGTGTTTTCAGAAATACTTTCTTTTACTCTCTCTTACATAGATAGGCTTTTCCTTGGAGAGGTTTTTGTTTGTTGTTTTTAAAGGAACTACAGTTTAGATACAAACCTTTCTTGTAGTGATAGTTGTGAGTGAGATGTCTAGATGTTGGCTTTTAGCAGAGTTTGCACTAAAACACATAGCTTCAAACCTTATCCGAATTTTTGTTGCAAGCAACAGGGACTGTGATGGTTCAGAATCCCTTTGAGGAAAGGAGGAAGGAAGTTGGTAAAGGAAAGAGAGGATGTAGGACCCTGATTCTTACATTGTTGTTGTTGTTGTTGTTAGATGCTGTCGAATTGGGTCCAACTCATAGCAACTCTATGTACGACAGAAGAAACACTAACCAACAGTGTGCCATGCCCGGCGCTATTGTTAGTGCTTCTTTGCTGATCATAGGGTTTTCAGTGGGTCATTGTTTCCAGAGTAGGCTGCCAGGTCTTTGTCCCAAGCCTACAGCACCTGGTATTCCCAGGTGGTCTCCTATCTAAGTACTAACCAGGTGTCTGACCCTATTTAGCTTCTGAGATTTGTCAAGATTGGACACCAGGGTGGTATGGCTGTAGTATAGCAGGTAAAAATTTCCTAAAACTCTTTAGCTTTTTTTCAGACACTCATAAATAACCCCACTTTAGTATAAATAAATAAATAAACAAACAAACGAGGACTTGAGGTTTCCATGTTTCCCATTCCTTCCTACTCTTTCACATGTTGATGTTAATACCAGTTTCATAAATTATTAGTTCAAAACCCATGTCACATGGCATTGATGAACTTGAATCATGTTCAGAGAAGAGAATTAAGTTTTTGGTAAGGGAGAATTATTTTCTGCCTATGATGTTCCAGATCCTGCATTAAATATTGTAGTCATTATCATAGTTCACAACGCAGCCTGTGATGTGTCATTTTTCTTTTTCTCAAGGGAGTGGACTAGTCCTAGAATTGGGAGAGCGGAATATAGTAGGACTTAACATTTTGTCATTATTCTACATTATTTACAAGTGACAAACTTCTGGGGTTAGAAAGGAAAATTTAAATATTAGTTATAAAGGTAGTGGTTGGTTATAAAGATTTGGCTTTTTAGGTTTAGCCATAAGTAATTAGATTGAGACCAAAATGTTTGTGATGGGCTCCTGCACAAATACACTTATCTATTATAAATTTTTCCTTCCTTTCCCCTCCCCTCCCCTCCTCTCCTCACCCCTCCCCTGTCCTCCCTTCCTGTCTCTTCCCCTCTCTTCTCCATTTTTTGGCAGTACTAGGGGGGATGTTGAACCCTGGACCTCACTCATGCTTTTGTAAGCACTCTACCACTGAGCTGTACCCCAAGACCATTTTTTTTTACTTTTATTTTGTGTCAGAATCTTGCTAAATTATGTAGGCTGCCCCTGGCCTTAGATTTGCAATCCTCCTACCACTGCCTGCAGAGCCACTGTGATTTCAGGCCTACATCACCATGCCTGGGTACTATAAGTTTTTCTAATACTGTTTTTCAGGTTTTTTTTTAAAGCAATTCTTTTTTCATTCATTTTTAACTACTTTATTTTTTTCTAAATTAAGAGGATTTGAGTTTTTTTCAGTTGGCCATGTTAAATCTTTGCTTAATAAATACATTGGCTATTTCAATATGTTAAAGAATTTATAGTTTTTAAATCTCTTTAGTTACAGTTAGAGCATGTTTATTTTGAGGGGTTAAGTCTTACAGGCAGGCTGTAGGTCACAACTTTGGAGCAAAGTGTAGTTAAGCATTTGTGTACATAGAGCCAATGGTTGAAGTCATTAGTGAGAATGAACTTTTAGAGAATAAAAAGAAGGGGAAGAGACTGAGAGTTTAATATCTTCAGCCCAGAAGAAATAAATATCCAGGGAAAGAATAATCAAGTATATAAGGTAACTGAGAGAAACCAAAGACAGACTAATCATAGTTATTGATGCATGTCAGAGATAACTCAGAGAATACAGCCAGAAAAGGTATTAGGGTTTTTTTCCCCTTCATGTAGATAGAAGGGGGTTTTTTTTGTTTGTTTTTTTTGTTTTTTGTTTTTTGTTTTCTCCAGTGACATATTTACAGTTGAATTTAAAGGCCTACTTGCACACCAGCCTGCAGCTGTAGCCCTGTGGCATGCGATCCCGTCAGATCTCGGAAGCTAAGCAGGGTCAGGCCTGGTTAGTACCTGGATGGGAGACTGCCTGGGAACACCAGAAGCTGTAGGCTTGGGAGAAGGACCTGGCAACCCCCTCCCAAAAATCAATCTGCCATTGAAAACCCTATGAACAGCAGAGAAGCACTGACAATAGTGTTTCCCCTGTTGCACAGAGGGTCGCTATGAGTCGGATACCGACTCTACGGCACCTAACAACAACAACAACTTGCACACCAAAATCAGATCCTTTGGATAATTCAAAGAGGTCAGAACTCTAGCTAGCTCATAAGAGAAGCAACCATCCACTCCTTGGCCCAAGGTTTTGGATTCTGTCAGCTTAAACTCATCAGTAATTTCTTCAGTTCCATAAATTATTAGTTCAAAACCCATGTCACATGACATTGATGAACTTTAATCATGTTCAGAGCAGAGAATTAAGTTTTTGGTTTTGAACTGTTGGTACATTTATACAGGTCCCTGAATATTGCACCTCTATAACAGCAAGAAGTTTGTTAGGTGTAGTCTTGTCAGTCTTTATTTTAAACATTTTTTGAATGGCCTCCAATGTGCTGTCAGAGTTTCAAAGCATGCAAGGTACAGTGGTGCTGACCTGAATATGAAAATTTCCAATTGGCTTTAGATTATACATTGTATAAAAAGTTGTTGCTTCATGCACACTTATTAGAGGTACTTGTGAAATCTCTGCAGCCTTGTTCATAGCAGAGGTGGGCAGCTTCCTTTGGGTCAAATCTAGGTCTGGAAGTACTGCTGCTGCTTCCTGCCCTTCTGGATAGAGAGAGGGGCAGCGGAGTGTGTGTGTGTTTAAAACAGTTGCCTCTGCCCGGATGCATGCCTGTAATCCCAGCTGCTTGGGAGGCGGAGGCAGGAGGATCGCAAGTTCAAGACCAGAGGCAGTCTACGTAATTTAGCAAGACCCTGTCTCAAAAAGTAAAAAAATGGGCTGGAGGTCAGCTCAGTGGTCCAGCACTTGCACAGCATGCAAGTGCGAGGCCCTGGGTTAACCCCCAGTATGCGCGCCGCGTGTACACACACACACACACACACACACACACACACACACACACACACACACACAC
>VMDO01014952.1:0-52815 GCA_007922755.1 Pedetes capensis | reverse complement strand
AAAAAAAAAAAAAATCAGCTTTTTATATGAGTCACTTATAGATACTCATAAAAAGAAAACCTTAAGATAAATTTTTTTTTCAAATTTCATTCAACTCTATCTGAACATAAAGTCTGGCCTAAAACAGTACTTTTTCAGTCTTTCCATATGCTCACATACTTCTGCACAATTGTAACTGTTGTACAAATAAAATGATCTTTGCCTTCTGATCACTTAACACTGTATCCTAAAAACTTCCCAAGTAAACATATAATCTTTACAATCCTGATACAAAATTAAAATGCACAGTTTGATATATATAACTCAAACTGTAAACTTAAGATTTCTATACTTTATTAAAAGTTATAACTCAAAAACAATCTTAATGAACCACTGAATAGTCCAGAATTTACTTGATTATTCCCTCATTTTCGGATACTTAGCCTATTTCTACTTTTTCTGTGACCCATGCTACAGTGAATATCTTCAGGCACAGAGCTTGGATCTTCTTTTAAATCTTCTTTTTAGACAGAGTTGGTAAAGATTATGTGCAACTGATGAAATCACCTACATATTTAGCCAGTTTGACTGCTCGATACCAAGAGGAAAGAACATGATCACACTGTATATGCAATTTCTTTCACAATCATTTCTTGAAAATAAAAGAAAGAGGATTTTTACAAACCTGTCACAGCTATGAGCTCAATATAGAAGTTACTTAAGAATATCAAGCCTGGAGCTAGAGGTTTAGCCCAGTTGGTAGAGTGCTTGCTTAGCATACATTGAAGTCCTGGGTTTGATAACCAGCACCACAAAAAAAAAAAAAAAAAAAAAAAAAAGTCAAGCATGCCTCAGGCAAGAGTCAGCTTCATGTGTCAAGACTTACTTAGGTCTATCATAGGAGCTATTGTAGATATAAAGTTTAAGGTACAATCTCTGTGCTACACTAGGATGTCTGACACATTCAGGTAACTTACATATTGAACTTTGTTCCTCCAAAATTCGTATACAGAACCCCAAGGAAGTATCTCAGATTGTGACTATATTTGGAGATGGGTCCTCTTAAAGATGTGATTGAATTAAAATGAAATCATTAAGGTGGGCCCTAGTTTGACCAATACTCTCGTAAGTGGAGGACATCAGGACAAGGAGACATAAGGGATCCAAGTCCAATGAGAGGTGACAAAGGAGCAGTCACCTGCTACACAGTGAGCAGGCCTTATGAGAACATTTACAAACATAAAATTGTGCTCACTGAAGTTGTTTTCTCCTGTGACTACAAAACAAAAAAGGAATGAGAGAAACATCTAAATATTTTTCTCTCATACCAAAACCACTTCTACAGCATTACAAGAACATTTATAAACGCTAGACTTAGGTATTTCTCAACATCAGTACCAAAGAACGACAATTTAACCAATGAACTTTTAGAACATACTTCTTGAGGGTTCTCAAAAAACAGCCAGTAGTTTTGAACAACAATTTATGAAGGTCCAAACCTTTGGAGAATATTGTAACAACCATATCTGCTATATAGAAGATGTGCCTTCAAAGAAAAATTGGAAAAAAAGGTAATTTGAAAAGATAAGCACTTGTAACAAACAAGGAACAGCCTTTCAAGGAAAGATGGGGTTAAAAAGGAGACCAAATGGCTGATAAGACCAGATGGATGCTAGCTTTGTACTATGGAATGAAATTTAACCAAAACTAGAACTTTCAGATTTTCAAAGGTAAATAATTCTAGAAAAAGAGGGAAAAGTTATTTCTTTTAAACATAAAAGACGTGCTTATTTTAAAAGTCTCTGTCTCTGAAAATCCCCTTCTATCCTTGTCATGTTTGGTTTTTGTGTGTGTATTTATTTATTTAGCTTTCCTCCCTTTGTTGTTGTTAGGTGCCATCAAGTCGGTATCCGACTCATAGTGACCCTACATACAAAAGGCAAAACACTTTGTCAGTGCTTCTCTGCTGTTCATAGGGTTTTCAAAGGCGGATTGAGTTTTAGGAGTGGGTTGCTGAGTCCGGCTCCCAAGCCAACAGCACCTGGTATTCCGAGGCAGTCTCCCCTTCAAGTACTAACCAGGCCCGACCCTGCTTAGCTTCTGAGATCTGATGGGATCGATGTCACAGGGCTACAGCTGCAGGCTTCCTCCCTTAGTGGGCTCTTGCTCAGCTAATCGAGGAGGTGAAATACCTCAGTATACCAGATAGGGCAGTGACCACAGTGTTCCTGTCTTAAAATTCCAAAAAGAATCTACCAAAGTATAAGCTAACAAAATGAAAACCACAGCTTTAGATTTTAACCCCTCGTGTCTAGGGATTTCCTTGCTATATGTAGGAATTTACATATAGAATTTTAAAGTGTTGTCCTCCTCACAACCCTCACACAAAAGGAAACTTGTTTAGATTCAGAGATGATTAACTTAGTTGAAGTAAGGAAAGATGAGCTGTAATTAGATGCAGGCAAAATATTTCAAGTTTTTCAGCATGCTAATCTTGTACTTGATGGCCAAAATGATAGAGCTAGGTGGCCTAGAAAACCATATGGTGATGTGATAACTGTGCTTTCCAGAAGCCCTAGTTAAGGTATATATGGAGCGTAATATACCACTTGAAATCTATTTCTGAAATCTTTTTATGCTGTTTAAATTTTTCCCAAAATTATAATATGCTATAAACTGAAACCCTGAGGATCTACAAATTGGATCTGAACATAGTTTGCAATTATAATGTACTTGCTACTTTATCAGCTCCATGTCCTTGCAATAATCAGTATGAGCCTGGACACACAATCAGGACTCAATGCTTGAAAGCAAGAATAAATAGCTGAACAAAAGAAAGAAGTCTTGAGACAAAAAGCTACCATTTAAAAGACAACTACTAGATACAGGAATAATTTGGTTAAAGAGAGTTCTCAAAAGTGTTTCTCCTAATGGCAAATACAAGTCAGAAAGGCAAAATGGGTGGGAGAAAGAGGCCTTTTGAGACTCTTGTAAAGTTATACACTGACCTCATGACTAATTTTCCTGTTGTTGTCAAGGGACATAATGATTTTTCTAGGCAAAGTTAGCAAAGTTCAAAATTAATAGTGTTATTAAAGTAAAACAAAGTATTTTGCCCTTTTCTGGCTATGAGGAAGTGATCAGAGGCCTATAGGAAGCAAACAAAAAGGAATATTTGTGAAATGTTTTGTATGTATTATCTTAAGTAACTTCACTTACTAAGCAACAATTATGTATCATTGTTGCGTGCCTTCAAATCCAGGTCAGACCTATAGTGACTCTAGGTAGAATGGAATGAAACACTACCCAACACAATGACCTTTTTATGTTTGAGCCAAACGGTGCAGTCACTATGTTTCTTTTCATTTTGAATCATGCCACATCAGCAAAAGGAGGCCCCAGGAACTTTACTCCATTTCCATCATTAAGGTCAATGCTACTTTGAGAAGGCTACTCTTCCCTAGTCATCTCTCAAATGCTTTCCAGCCAGGGGGACGCATTTTCTGGCACTATATTTGACAGTGCTTCTCATAGGGTTTTCAATGGCTAATTGTTTTGAGAGTAGGCTGCTGGGTCTTTCTCCCTAGTTTGTCTTAGTCTGGAAGCTCAGCTGAAACCTATTCACCATGGGTGGCTCTGCTGGTATCTGAAATAGCAGTGGCATAGTTTTCAGCATCACAGCAACACACAACCCTCCCCGGCACAACAAGCTGACAGATGTGTCCAATTATGAACAGTCATCATAAAAATGCCTATTTTGCCAGTCATAATAGCACATGCCTGTAATCCCAGCAACTCAAGAGGCAGAGGCAAGAGGATCACAAATTCAAGGCCAGAGGCAGCCTGTGTAACTTAGTAATATCCTGTCTCAAGATAAAAAAGTAAAAAATGGGTTGGGGATGCAGCTCAGTGATAAAACATTTGCAAAACATGTGTGAGGCCCTGGGTTCAACCCTCCAGTACCATAAGAAAAACTGCCTATTTTGCACATTCAAACGTAGCCTCCAATTATCTCAGACCTGGAAGTGGAGCTGGTTTCAGACACAAAGTAGCCCAACCCTTTAGTCTGATCCTTTTTCATTTCTCACCCAGTCCCTCAAGTAATAAATATGTAGGACAAATTAATGATTAGGGGACCAAACAAGACAGAGAAGCCCAAATCCAAATTGTGACCTTGCTAGGATGGCATGTCTAGTCCACGTCTGGCATGTTGGTGCCAGAGCCCAGCTGGGCTGAGAAGAGTCCACAGGGAGAGCAGCCTGTCATGAGTCAGAACCCTAAGCAGAGTAACCCTGAACAGAGTAAGAAAGCAGGAACACAAGAGCCCCAAGTATGTCCAGCAGGATGTTTCGCTTGCGGTGGGGAGGGGTTCTGACTGTGGTACATTAAGGTACTGACCTAGGGAACAGGCTGGCAGCAGAAATGAGAGAATGGATTATACAGGAGGAATGGCCAAAGGTAACAGAGACAAAGCTTCTCCCTGTTGGACAAAAGATTTACAAATATAGGAAAGGACAAAACAAGATCAACTCTATGGTGTTAGATTAGAATTGGAGGTGTTAGGGTGAATAAGTGGTTTTCAACATTAATATACAGTTATAGAAATATACAGATACAAATGTATGTATGTGTGTGTATTCATACATTTATTCTCTAGCTCTGATCAACTGAGAGAGTCTGTGAACAGCAACACTCCAGAAACAATGAGCTTACAGAAAGCCTAGATCTCAACTTCTAAATACCATTTTCTATTAAAAGAAATAAGACTTCTTAAAGAAATGGCTGATTCTAAGGCTGAGGTGAAAATAGTTTGATAAGCCTCATCCCAGAAAACAAAAAAGTGATCAGAAAATGATTGGGACATGTTTGAATACCAAAACAAAAAAATAATATTGATGGATCAGAATTTACTGAGTAAAGCAGGAAATCACAGGTCCATACTGATATAAATTAATAAGAATTTACATAGCTTCAATGTACCTTCCAATACGATATTTGTTCATTGTAATTAGGGAGCTACTTTACAGTAAGAAAGCCTGAAAGGTACCACCTTAGATAATATCCTACATTTAGGTGATTCTTCTCTGTTCATTAAACTGATTCTACACATTGTACCCATTACTTCCAAAATCTCAAAGTAACAAATGCATCTGCTTTTGAAACTGCCTATTTCAATTTTTCACTAAATCACAATGGATTACATATTAATTAAAATGCACTAGCAAGGTTTTTGCATAAAAACTGACATCTTAAAACCACAAGATCGGGTAGCAATAAATGCTAAAACCAAACTAAAGTTACAACATGGTTGCCATGTACATAAGAAATTTAATAATAAAAAATTACAGAAGGTAATTCTAGTCATGTATGCAGGGTGTTAAATTTAAAAATGAAAATCTTTTGATATACTATCAACCTCTAACTCAACAGACGTAATTCACAGTAGGGATAGGACAGGAATGTAGATTCCTTAAGGATAGAAGCTGTTTCTTTTACAGTTCCAACATGGTAGGAACATCAACAGTAGAGAAGCTCTTCAAAAACGAAGTGAAGAGAGAAGAAACGAATGTTCTTCCCCAGAAAACAAGACAGTATGGACATAAGAGACACTTCCAGAACATTTCAGAAAGACCATTAGACACTGAAAGAGCAAAAAAGCAAGGGACAGATTAAGAAAAGATATTTATAATGCACATTCAACTAAATAATCACATTCAGAATATATAAAGAATTCCTACCAACTAATAACAAAAGATGAGCAACCCAATTTTAAAAACTGAAATCATCGGCTTGAAAATAAGTATTTCACAAAACAGATGCAAATGTCCAATAACCTTATGCAAAGTTGCTCAGCACACTAGTCATCAGAGAAATGTGAACCGAAAACAAACTGGGATGTCATTATAAACAGATCAGAAGAGCAAAAATTAAAATAAAAAATGCTAACACACCATGATAAACACCTGTAATCCCAGCAATTTGGGAGGCTGAGGAAGGATGATTGTGGATTTGAGGCCAGAGGCAGCCTGAGCAACTCAGTGAAACCCAGTCTGAAAAAATAAAAAACAAGGAACAGGTTTAGGCTGCAGCTCAAGTGGCAGAGCAGGTGCGAGGCCCCAGGTTCAATCCCACAGTACTGCCAAAAAGAAATTTAAAAAAAAACAAAAACAAAACACTAAGCATTAGCATGGATGTGCAGCAATGTTCCCTATATTCACACCGAAAAAGTATTTAGCAATATCAACTAAATATTCATCTATCCTATGGCTCAAAACAACTTGTTACAGAAATGAATGTACATGTCTTCCAAAACACACAAAAAATATTCAATAGCAGCTTTACTATAATAAACCCAAGCTGGAAATAAACTAAATGACCATAAGTAGTAGAGGGGATAACCAAACTATAGTTTATTCAAACAGTGGAGTACTGTCAGACGAGAACCACTGATACAAGTACAGAACACAGATAAATTTCACACGCATTGTTCTACGAAAAAAGCCAGAAACTAACAGATACCTATTGAATGATGCCACTTAATGAAATACAACGATGGGCATAACTAACTGATAATAAAAAATGTCAGAACAAAGGTTGCCCCATGATATATTTTAAAAAATATTGTCTAGGAATATCAAGGTGCTATGGTGTATGTCTATAATCCCAGTTACTTAGGAGGATGAGGCAGAAGGATCACAAGCTCAAGGCTAGAGGCAGCCTGCACAACTTAGTGAGATCCTGTCTCAAAATAAAAAAGATTTTTAAAAGGCAGCTGAGGTGCAACTCAATGGTACAACACTTGCCTAGCATGCAAGAGGCACTGGGAACCACCTAAGTATTGAAACAAACAAAAATACATTGTTTGGGAATGGACAAGGAGAGAAATGTGTAGGATGCTAGAAGTTTTCTATGTCTTGATTTGGGCGGTAGACATTCCAGTACCCTATATACATGACTAGATATTGATGTTAATGAAAAAGATTTTTGTAGCCAGACATGGTGTCACTCACCATAATCCCAGTGATTCAGGAAACTGAGGCAAGAGGATGGTGAATGTGAGGCCACGGGCACCTGTGTAACTTATTGAGACCCTGTCTCAAGATAAAAAAATAAAAATGGGCTGGGTGTGCAGCTCAGTGGTAGACTGCTTGCAAAGTACGTGCAAGACCCTGGGTTCCACCTCCAGTAGCTCAGAAAAGGCTTTTGTTAACAACAACAACAACAACAACAACAAAAAAAAAAAAAAACCAACCTTCTAGAAACTGACAAAGATAGGGTAATATTTACATTTAAATGAACAATAACTTTTACTAGTACTAGGAATCAAATTGGAAATTACTTGAACTTGTACCACTATGCTAACATACTGTTATTCCTGGCAGCAGCCGGCAATTCTACTTCTTAAGGCATGAAGAAACTGTGTATCTAATTTGTCTGGGGGCAGGTATATGACTTGAGGAAGCACAGATGCTATGGCATCACAGATCCCAGCAGAAGAAAAGTCCTGGAGGGTGGGAATCTCAGAGGAATGGCTAACACAGAGGCTGGTGGTAGAGAGGAACTCAAGGCATGCTGAAAGATAGAGCAACAAGCAAAAGTAAGGTCAATGGAAGGCCAAGAGGCTCTATATTCTGCTTTTACTTTAGATGGATGAAAAAAGGATCAGAAACACACCCTCAACTATTCTCTAGTTTGTGATTATTTTAAATTACCCAAAATGCACTTACAGGGCTTACCTGCAGTAGTCCCCTCCTCCTCTGCCCGTTACTTTTTGAAACAACACACCGATCTTTAGTACCTAAACTGCTCCTAACAGACGTTTTGGAGGAGATACAGGGAAAAAATAAAGAATGGCTAACAGGCAGCAACATCATCACTGCTGGGGTGCAAACGGTGTACCTATGGCCTCCAAATAAAAGATGCATAATGCTGATAGTACTGCCTCACACACTTGCTGCCTTAGATTTGCTTTAATAAAAGAATTAAAAAGGGGGGCTTTTTTATGCCAGTGCCCTCCATTCTTGATCACTTGCTGCATTAACTTGACACAGTTATAGCCCACGCTCTCTGAAGGCCTGCATGTTGGTAGGTTTCACAAGTGATAAGAGCCTGCTACACTGCTGCACTCCCTATCCATTGTCCTTAAGGGAGAATCTGTGGTTACTATCTTCTGAGGCTCCGACATACAGCCATTCTTGCTGAAATTATCCCAACATCTGTGTAGTTTTACAGGTTCTGAAACTCCCTGAGGCTTATGCTAGTTATTTTCCGCTGGGAACAAAAGCGCTCAGCATCTAGGATCACATTACACAGAATTCATAGGAAGACTCCTCCTAATCAATCCACCTGGACTAGTCTCATTTCTCTTGGATGATAAATTCCTTTGGTAAGTATAGTTATTAATCAAGTCAAAGTCAATAATCCAAGATTCAAATACCACAACTTGTCAAGTTAGCATTTCAGAACATGAGGGGGCAAGGTATGGTGGTGCACACCTGTGATCCTAGGAACTCGGAAGGCAGATGCAGGATTACAAGGAGTTTGAGGCCAGAGGCAGCCTGTATAACTTAGCGGGACCTTGTCTCTTAATAAAAAAAATTAATAATGGGCTGGGGAGACAGCTCAGTGGTAGAACACATGTGTGTGGCTCTGTGCTCTATCCCAAAGTAGTGGAGGAAAAAAAAAAAAACTAAACAAAATAAAAAGGAACATAAGGGATTTTGAAATCAAAATATTACAGACCATAGGCCACATACTGAAAATAAAATCCTTCTCCCCAGAGGCCTCACCACTCTCCCAACTAAATACCAAATTCTAGACACATTTAAGACATAAACTCCTCAAGTTGTAATTGGTTTGTAAAAACTGTAAGTTTATCTACTGCCCACTGGCATTTATCAACTCTAATACTTCAAAGGCTGATATTACAGCTCATTTTATTTGAACTCCATAAATCCCCCGACATTCATAAGTATGTTTCAATTCAAATCCAACTGAATTTCATTTTATTGAAGACAAATGGAAACACTAAACATTGCTCAAAAAAATTAATAGACTATTTCCATTACTAACCCCAGACTATGAGTATTTGTGGAGTAGCACACTCTTGTATTTGTGGATAATACTCCTACATTCATATAGCACTGCAATCCCATTAGCAGCAGGCTTAAATTAATAAAATTGTTTGTCTTGTCAGCTTGTGTTACACGTTGTACAAACTTGTTAGATAATCAGCAGAGGCATGACAATTCATTATCCTACAGGGAGCCGGTCTGAAACCAGCAGCTTCCGCTTTGAAACCGAGCTAACACATCAAATTAGACCATCATTTGCAGCCGGCTGCTGCACATTCTGAAGGGCACAGACATAGAAACTGCATACATCCGACTGTTCACCGACAGCAAGAGAGGTTTTAAATTTCACTCCCAAATGCAAAGCCCACCATTAGCTAGACTGTATTTTGAGAAATCTCTGAAAGAGGGACAGATTGTATTTTTCAAGTCCTCAGGTTGGTTGGCAAGGGCAAACAACATGGTCAGATTTTACACTTAGTTTTAGCATCAGCACTTGGCTCATATTAAACCAAATGCTCTTCTTCTATAGCAAAGAAACAGGCAGCAGGAAGAGAAATGAACTTTCCCTGGATAGAATTTCCTTTTGGTTGTCTTTGGTCAGATACCTCTACGCTACAAATCCACAGAGGTAAGGGGATTCAGTTGCCACCACAATGGCTATGAAAGAACAAGATGTCGCTCTCCTTTTGGGCACTGTGCTACCCAATATGTAAGCAATGACGCAGTGAATTAAGTTAGCATGAATCTACTCAGCTATTTCAGGCCACAGGAAGTAGATGTCAGTTACAATACAGAATTCTTGGCATCATTTCCCCAAAATACAAATTGGTGGCAGGTGGAAAACCATGTGGCAAGTGTTTCTGTAGGTTGCAGAGATCAACCCTACAGCACAGTGCCAGAGCTAAGTACATCTATGCAAATTAGAACAAGCTTAGGGGACCCAAAGAGATTTATTTAGGTCCTCTTAAGGGGGGAGAAAAATGAAGTTTTTGGAAAAGTGAAAATGCCAATGAAAATAAGATCCACTACTTGAATAATATATACACTTTTAGGTCTTAATAGCTACAATGACTGAACCATCAAACCCATGAAATTTTTGCAGGCCAAAGTTAATTCTTAACTTTTCTCTCAGTTTGAAGGAATACGAGTTGGTTCCCTGTTTGGGACAAAATAAATTTGGTCAACCATCAAGTCCGTGGTATTGTATTGAAATATTGGCTGCTCTCCCTGGGAAAAGCTAACCTCCCACTACATGATGAGGCTTGGCCATGTGACTTGAGGGAAGTTTATACCTCCCTACCCTGGTAGATTAGCCTGCAGTGGTAGCCCTGTGGTATCCGATCCCATCAGAACTCAGAAGCTAAGCAGGGTTGGGCCTGGTTAGTACTTGAAGGAGAGACCACCTGGGAACACCAGGTGATGTAGGCTTGGGAGAAGGACCCGGCAACCTACTCCCAAAAATCAATCCGCCATTGAAAACCCTATGAACAGCAGAGAAGCACTGACAATAGTGTTTCCCCTGTTGTATGTAGGGTCGCTATGAGTCGGATACCAACTCGATGGTACCTAACAACAACAACCCTGGTAGATCTGTCAGTGGCCAGGAAAACCTGAATGAGACAGCTCTTGATTGTCATACTTTGCTTTTTACTTCTTATGATATTAGGAAAGTCGTAGATAGCAAATAACCTGTCAGCCTGGATCCCAACATGAAGATAACCTGGGACAGAGCCACAGCCTACCTGTAATGGACATTACGAGTACAAAGACACTGGATTTTTGTTACTGAAACACAACTTACCATACGGAGACTAAATAAAAGCTATAGGAAATTTGGTCCCAGCACAGGCATTGATGCTATAGCGAAAAGCAGCAAAACATCCCATCAAAGAGGGAGAATAGGAACTTACAAAGCATGGTAGTCCATTTTAAGAAAGCAAAATTATTTTACTCTAGTCAACCTTCTCAACCTGAGCCCTATTTTCACGCAAGATAATCTATACAATTCCAACAGAGAAACCATTTCTTAGTCTCCCAACAAAAAATACTGTGGCATAAAATGAAACATCATATTCTGAGAATCTTAATATCTGTTTTATCTCTCTCTGCTTCCTATCTTGCTAGCACGCTTCTAGTTCCAATGCACTTCTAATTGACAATCTACTTTGGGCAAAATGTGAATAAAATACTAATAAATAGGCTCAGGGTGTTCAAGGGGGCTCTAGTAAAAGCTTACTTTGGGAAAGAGACCTATTTTGGCTCTCAAGGAATCAAAATTTTACTTTCAAACTGTGATCTGGATAGGTGAGGTATTGACAAAGTTGTAACCATTTTGGCAGTAATCAATTGTTACAAAAATTTATTAGCTGGGCAGGGCTCAAGAGACAGGATACAATAAGAGTTGAAATGTATATGAGTGCCAAAAAAATATTCTTCAGAGCCCTTGAAAGGCAGGATAAAACAAACAGTGATTTAATGAACACAATAAAGGGCAAAGGAAAATCCACAAGATCAGATTGTTCTACCTTGTTTATACATCCTGGATTTTCTGCAAAAGCATCAAAAGATTCTTCAGAAATGAAAAGTATATCAGGCACCCAGGCACCCTAGGGCTTCTTTTATCTACTTTCAGCCCAGCCCTGCTACACACCTGTTGTTGTTAGGTGCTGTGGAGTTGTGTCTAACTCAGAGAGACCCTCATAGGGTTTTCAATGGCTGATTGTTTCAGGATTGCCTTGGGAGTGGACTGCTATGTCCTTCTCCCATTCTTGCGGTGCTGGGAATCAAACCTCAGACCTCAGAGACTACAGAGTGGTGCTCTACTAACTGAGCTAAATCCCAGCCCATTTTATACCTAGTAGTCATAAAATAAGCAAGGTTTGAATGGAGCATGAAGACTGGGGTTTTGTATCAGGTAGCAAGAGAAGAAGGAATTTTATTTTTTTCCAATTAAAAAACAAGTTTGGGAAAAATCAACATCTCGATTTCATGACAAACACACCTACAAACAACACCTGGATTCTAGCACCCAAGGCTACAACAACCCTCTTCTGCACTGACTCTGCTTTTCCCAAGGCAAATGTACATTGTTTCTTACTATCATTATGGCTATCGGTGAAATTTTCCATTCACCTCATTCTCCCCAAAGCACACAATACTCCACCAAGAATTTAAAACCTTTGTCTGAACCCAGTCTCTTCTATATCAAACATGCAGTCACTTGACAGGAATTCATTATCCAGGAGCAGACACTGAACTCTGGGTACTCTGTAGCACTGAAGGGACACTATTTGTCCCCCCAAAAAACTAAGAGTGAGTCAAGATCACTGGGTCAATACCCTGTTTATCTCCGTGCTGCCAAAGCACACAAACAGGAGTTCAGGGAACAGCACCTGATCGATGCACTCCTCAGACAATAGAAGGAGGCAGGCAAAGTGAGGTACAGAGTCAATGCCTGACACTGGCCCCAGGCTATATCTGGCTTTTTTTGTGCAGTCTCTGAGGTGAAAATGGTCTTTACATTCTTAATGGTTTGGGGGGAAAAAATCAAAACAACATTTAGAGAGCTGAGAAATTCTTTGAAATTCAAAATTTCAGTGTTAAAAATAAAGTTTTAACAGAATATGTCCATATTTCTTTGCTAGGGTCTTTAGCATATGAAAGATTTTAGGTATATGGGCAGAGGTGAGTCATTGTAAAAGCTCACAAAGCTTAATATTTGCTCAAGTTTCAGACTTTTACACACACACTCACACAAACAAACACACAGTATGCCAGCCACTGCCTCATCCTCTCCAAATTTCTCTTCTGCTTGTCCAAAGAAAATCGTCCAAAAGCCCAGAGCTGACCACTGGAACAACAGAAAGTGCTCACCTTCACCTGTCTATTTCTCATGCCTGTCAGTTTGCCATACTGTGAGGGCTTGCGTGTTGCTGTGATGCAGGGTCCCTCATGGTGGACTAGGGACTAGGACCTGGCAGCCCACTCTCGAAACAATTAGCCATTGAAAACCCTATGAATAACAGGGAAACATTGTCAGACATGGTGCTGGAAAATGAGCTACCCAGGATGGAAGATACTCAAAAGGCGACTGGGGAAGAACTGTCTCCTCAAAACAGTCAATCTTAATCACAGAAATGGAATAAAGCCCCAGGGGCCTTCATTTGCTGATGGGGCATGACTCAAATGAGGAGGAACAATTGTACATATCCATTAATAATTAGAACGTGGAGTGTACACAGAATGAACCCAAGAAATTAGAAATCATCAAAAGAGAAATGGAGCACATAAACATCAACATTCTAGGCATCAGTAAACTAAAATGGACTGGCGAGGGCCATTATGAATCAGATAATCGTATGGTCTACTATGCTGGGAATGACAAATTAAAGTGGAATGGGGTTGTATTCATCACATCAAAAAAGACATCTCAAGATCTGTCCTAAAACATAATGCTGTCAGTGACAGAATAATATCCATACAAGGAAGGCCCGTTAATATGACTGTTATTCAGATTTACAAACCTACCACTAAGGCAACAAATGAAGAAGGGAAGATTTCTACCAGCATCTGCAGCCTGAAATTGACTGAACATGCAATCAGGATGTACTGATAATTACTGGTGACTGGAATGCAAAAGTTGGACACAAAGAAGCCTCGGAAGTTGAAAAACATGGCCTTGGTGACAGAAAGGATGCTGGAGATGGCATGATGGAATATGGTCAGAACAACGACCTTTTCATCACAAATACATTTTTCACCAACATAAACAGGAACTATACACATATAATTGACCAGATGGAACATACAGAAATCAAATTAACTATATGTGTAGAGACAATGGAAAAGCTCAATAACAAAAGTCAGAAAAAGTCCCAATGCAGATTGGGGATCAGATCATCAAATGCTCATATGCAGATTCAAACTGAAACTGAAGAAAATTAGAGAAGCTGGGCTTTATGAAGAAGAATGAGGCATCGTGATTGGAGGAAGACTCATTAACAACAGCATTATGCAGATGACACAACTCTGCTGAAAGTGAAGAGGATTTGAAACATTTACTGATGAAGATCAAAGAACACAGCCTTCAGTATGGATTGCGCCTCCACATCAACAAAACAAAAATCCTTACAACTGGGTCAGTAAGCAACTTCATGACAAAGGAAGAAAAGACTGAGGTTGTCCAAGATTTTGCTCTATTTAGTTCTACAATCAACACCCAGGGAGGCAGCAGTCAAGAGATAAAAAGACACATTGCACTGGGAATAATTGTTGCAAAAGACCTCTTTAGAGTGTTGAAAAGTAAAGGTGTCACATTGTAGACGAAGATGTGCCTGACTCATGCCATGGTATTTTCAGTCACATCATATAGTTGTGAAAGCTGGACACTGAATCAGGGAGATAGGAAAAGAATTTATGCTTTTGAATTATCGTACTGGAGAGGAATATTGAATATACCATAGGTTGCCAAAGAACCAACAGATCTGTCCTAGAAGTGTAACAACAGTGCTCCTTGGAAGCAAGGATGGCTAGACTTCATCCTATGTGTTTTGGACATGTTGTCAGGAGGGACTAATCCCTAGAGAAGGGCATGATGTTTGGGCTAGTGGTAAGTCAACAAAAAAGGGAAGATCTTCAACTAGATGGATTAACACAGTGTCTGCAACAATGTGCTTAAACAGAAATGATCCTGTGCCTGGTACAGAATTGGAGAGTGTTTCTTTCTGTTGTACACAGGGTTGCTATGAGTCAGATCCGACTCGATGGCACCTAACAACAACATTTCCCATGGCTGGCACAAAGTAGGTATTTAACAAATGTGTGTTGCTGAACTAAAGGTGAACAGAAGTATTATGTTGATTCCTAACTAAAACTCAGCACACAGGGTTACCTACATGCCCACCCCTCCATATTTCTATGCTCATTTTCAAAAGAAGGAAGAATGAAAATCACTCATAACTTATGTGGACACCAGCATAACCAGTACAACTTCTGCTGGAACAAACTCTTCAGTTCTGTCTGGAAGAACACATCCCCCATGACAACAAAAAGGAAAATATAAGAAAGGGATAGGCTGAAATGCTACATCTAACAACACGGCTGGCTTCGCTGGATCCCAGCCAACGCACAGCCCCATCCATCAGATATTCACAGAGCAGCAAATAGAAAGGAAGGGGAGCAGGCAAGCATCAGCTTTATACTCAGATGCTACTTAGGATTCAGGCAACAGCTGCACTCCGGGTAATGCTCCCTTGAGCAGTCAGCTGGGGAAGCACTGCACCTCATCCTCACTAAGAGCTCCGGCTGCAAACCTGTACATGCTATTTGGACAGCCAATTGCCCATGACTAGGCCAGTGTCCAGAGGGTGCTGAGTAACCAGGGAATGCGGTAGGGTCATTTGTTCACAACAACAATCCTGGAAAACTGCAAGAACTCTCCTTATTTTCCAAATCCTGCCCTAACTGCAGATTTGCTAGAACAGGGATATTGCTGTGAGTCATACAGAACTCCACACTGTTATCTTTCAAACAAAAGAGGATACTGGGGCCAGACTAAGAAGAATGTTTAGGTTCCCTACAGCCAACTTCCATTTTTAAGTCGCAAACTAGTCTGCCTCTGTAAACCTTCTCCATTGTAAATCATAGTTCAACTCCTATAGAAAACCATCAAAAATACAGGGGGTGGCATGGGTAGCTTGGTAGGCAATGCACAGACAGAAAGGCAGCTTCCACTCTTCATCTGACATTCAAAACACCACTCTATCACTGATAGGTTGCATCCATTTAAACCATATTGACCTAGCTCATGAGCTACAATACCAAATGTCTAATGTGCCTCAGAATGTTTCTTTTGATCCAAGTGTGGCCATCCATAATCTGAAGTCTAGTTCAGCTCCTACATCTTTCAACAAGAGGGAGGAGACCAGGCTTTAGCAAAAAAGTCTGTTTGGAAACCACATGCCATCAAAACATAAAATGGAGTTTGCTTATGTTGCCTAATTTTCTATATCCACTTTAGTAACATCAGTGAAGCACCTAGTTTGTCTTACCTCTTCAGAGCCACTGGTAAACCAATGTAATTCTAACACCAAAATAGTCTGTTGTTGTTAGATGCTGTCAAGTGGAGCCCAACTCCCAGTGACCCTCATGGGGTTTACAATGGCTGATTGTTTTCAGGAGTGAAATGCCACATCTCTCTCCCCATTTTTGCAGTGCTGGCGATCAAACCTGGGTCCTCAGTGCAGAGCAGCATTCTACCAACTGAGCTAAACCCCAGCCCACCAGAATAGCTAAATTATGTGTTACCATTACATACACCCCCAAGTGAAAGCTCAAATACTGCAGACATGTTAAGGAATCATCTTGAGTTCAAACAGATTAGTATAAAGTCATCCTTTTAAAGAAAGCTCCTACACTTGACTTTCTGCCTTTGTCCTTTCCTGAATGATATCTAATAGAAGACCCTCACACTACATATCCAAAATGCCTTATCCATAGTTGTGAATTCCAAAAACCTCTGAAAACCAAAAGATTATTTCTTAATACACTTGATGGCAAAATTTACCCTAATCTGAAATTATCTGATGCAAAACCTCACCTACACAAATGTAAGAGCTGGGTGTGGTGGCACATACTTATAATCCCAGTGATGTGGGAGGCAGAGGCAGGAGGATAGCAGGTTCAAGGCCAGAGGCAGCCTGGGTAACTTAGTGAGACCCTATCTCAATTTAAAAATAAAAAAGGGACTGGGGATGCAGGTCAGTGGCAAAGCATTTGCAAAATATGTACAAGGCTCTGGGTTCAGCCACTCAGTACCACAGACACAAACAACAACAGATATGAGATTACTTTCAAGTTTTAGTCCCATTTGATGTGAATATTAATGTTACACGGCATAAAATATTAGCATGTTTAATTAAGGGGCGCTACCTACAACCCTGACTGGGATTTAGCTCAGTTGGTAGAGTGCCGCTCTGCAGTCTCTGAGGTCCAGAGTTCAACTCCCAGGACCGCAAAAATGGGAGAAGGCCATGGCAATCCACTCCAGAGGCAATCCTGAAACAATCAGCCACTGAAAACCCTATGAGCGTGGCTATGAGTTGGATACTGACTCGACAGCACCTACCACCACCACCACCACCACCTACAACCCACTGAGGGTAGTTTGCAACTAAATATACCACACATGTACTATATAACCTTTCTAAAACCCAAACACTTCTGAATTAAATTTTTAAGGATTTCTAACAAGGTGTTGTGAACCTCTGTTACCTTCATTTACCACATCACTCTACCAGTGCCCCAGCTCTGAAACTTTCAACTCATGAGAATCAGCACACCGAGGGCCTCCAAATCCTCCAACCTCAAGCTTTCTTGGTAGGTATTCTATGATCCATCTTCAGCTAGTGCAACTCCTTTAGTGGATTAATAAGAAGCTTTCAACGCAACTTAATCAAACTTTTTGTTGCCACACAAAGCCATATTTAACTAAACCTCCCTTATTTTCAACTTCCTGTCGAATGCTACGACTTACAACTCAACGTTTGAACCAAACTGGCGCTATGCTCCCAGATCAAAACCCTTAATCTATTGACAAATTTGTACCCAACGATCTACAACATGACTATTCTGTCACAAATTTAATCAATCAACAAACCCTGCAGACTCTTCCTGATGTGAACGTTCTTACACCTTTTCCATGTCCACTACCTAATTCAGATTCTCTATAGCTTGTTATTACCACCAAAGCCCTCCCAACCACAAGACGAATATTTCTAACATGACCATGTGATCACATCAAATTCATGCTTTCAAAAAACAACAATCATCAGGCTTAGGAATATATCCATGTCTGTTTAGTCCCCTCTCAAGCAGACATTCCAGCTTAATTGGAAGGAGGCTACAGCAAGGCTAGTTTTGATATTGCTGCTTGTTTCTTTGTTTTTCTTTTTAAATCTCCTCTGTGCTCCAAATGAACACTCGTGATTTAGGGGCCAATGGTCTTGAAAAACTTTTTACTCCCACTACCACATATGCCTTGGACCCTTCTACTCACTCACTTTCAAGGCTGTCAAATGTCATTTCTTCTACTAAACCACCCTGTTCTATCCACCTTAAAACATCCTCTTGCCTCCCAAATGTAGAACGGACCAATTCACAGTTTTGTGTATTTTCTATTGAAATAATATGATTTTATTTTTATATCATGTAAAAAACAACAGTTAAAAGCCACAAAGTAGGTGGCAATGCCTTAACCTGTATGTGTGTCATCAGGCCTGAGGGCCTCTTCCATCCTTTTCAAGGAGATTGCTAACATTCTCTCCTTTCATACAACACTGAAATAATATGATTTCTGATACATATTTTCTTATTTGTAAAAACATTTTGTGTGTTTAAACTTGTTGCTCAATAAATTCCTTTAGAGGAGTAAGAAATTTTTCATCTTTCTGCTCTCACCAGAAAATTCTCATGTAAGCTATGAAAGTCTTTTAGCTGAGTGTGGAGGTGAATGTAATTCCACACTTCGTCAGCTGAGGCAGGAGGACTGCAAGTGGGAGACCAATCTGGGCTCCATAGCAAAACCTTGTCTAAATGGATTTATTAATAAAATAAAATCTTTTGATTTTAAAGTTACTTCAGCCAGCCGGGTGCAGTGGCACATGCCTGTAATCCCAGCGGCTTGGGAGGCAGAGGCAGGAGGACCGCAAGTTCAAGGCCAGAGGCAGTCTGTGTAATTTAGTGAGACCCTGTGTCAAAAAGTTAAAAAATGGGCTGGAGGTGCAGCTCAATGGTCCAGCACTTGCAAAGCATGTGAGTGAGAGGCCTTGGGTTCGACCCCCAGTACCGTAAGAAAAAAAAAAAAAGAATTTACTTTTAGCCACACATTAGAGGTTTGGCAGGTTGCGTAGCTACCAATTCAGACAAACAACTGCCAGGATACACCTAGAGTATGTGGTCTGATCCAGAACACAGGGGAGATAGGTGTGCTCTGGAAGGATACTACCATGCACACAAGATATGAACAGGAGACATCCAAAGAAAAGCTAGAAAGTCTTGGTCTAAGCAAACATATTAGTATTATGGAGTCAAAAGGCAGAAACAAGCTATCAACAAGAAGACAGGAAACCAAGCAGGGGAGCAACAAAGAGTCATAGACACAATTAAGTCAACATGGAATGATTCCCATGAGTGCCAGATTCTCATGTCAATTTCCTGTTTTCATGCAAGTTTAGGTCCCATGAGTCCAGAATTAAGGTCAGTGTTGACTTTGGGCAACTGGTAACCAAATTAATAAGAAGGACAAATAAGACCTAGCTGTTTACTGATTTAAAGCAGTAATACATACATAGAGGGGGTGGCAAGCAGAGATAATAACCACATGTGGACCACCAGCACACAAAATATATTAACTCTACAATGACCACAAAACCCTGTTCTCCCACTGTCTTCTACAGTCTGTTCCCACATTAGTACATTAGAAGGCAAGGAGCTAATATCCATGTAACTTACAGTACAGCGTGGTGAAATTGATAATGGAAAGGCACGAAGCTGCCTTTAGCTAAAGCACTGCTAGAGAAATCACTACAGGAGCATGTTCTGAAAAATTAGTCCTTATATGAAAACTCTGTGCTGTGGGCCTCTGTAAGAGTCACTTCCTCAAGGTACTGATGTTCAGTCTTGTCAAACACAACAAAATTAAGCTTTGATGACTGTAGTCAGTAGAAAAAATATTTTTTTCTAAAGTGTCTTCCAGGCTAGATATGAAGATTTTGAACTGACTCCAGCTTCCCTCTAAGATGGTAGCTAAAGAAACTATTTGTATCTAGAGAATCCATTCTCACAGAAATGTCCTGTAATTCCCCATGCCAATTCCCTGCAATACTATTTGACTTTTGAACAAAAATGCATCATAGTAATTTGCCATGGTAGTAAACTGTTGGTCATTTTGTTGTTGGTGTTAGGTGCTACTGAGTCGTGTCCGACTCATAGTGACCCCTACAGGGTTTTTGATGGCAGATTGTTTCAGGATTGCCTCAAGAGTGGATTGCCACGTCCTTCTCTCATTTTTGCGGTGCTGGAAATCGAACCCAGGACCTCAGAGAATGCAGAGTGGAGCTCTGCCAATTGAGCTAAATTCCATCCCATTGGTCATCTACATGAGTGAAAAGCAGAAGCAAAAAGTATTTCAAGTCCACAATTTTTTAAAGAGAAAGTAAGGAATTGCCATAGGCAATCCTGCACTTGAAGTCCTTTCTACAATCATATGGACTACTTACATTCAAAGCATAGGATACAAGGTCTCTGACAATTCATTTAATGAGAGGGCACATTAGCATGTCTGTGATTTTCTAGGTAACAGAGATGTCTGTCACTTTGAAGAACTTGGCCAACTTAGAAAGTAGCCCTGCAAATCACATTTTCCTTCATTTCTATATAAAAACCTTAACCCTGGCACCCAAACGACATCCTCCACATACACAATCAAAATATTCCACATGTGTACTGAACACAAAGTCATTTGCAAGGCATTTATTCAATTTTTCCAGCCGCATTATAAAATTACTTTAATAACAATAAAAATTAAAACACAGAAAAATATATGCTAGGAAGGAAGTATAGAATACTTGCCTGAAAGTCATGCTGGACATAATCCAGTCTTATCAGCATTGGCTGACTACTCAGACAGTGAAAACTGAATATTAGCAGTCTTGCTTAGCCACATACACATCTCATGGACCATGAGCTCATGGTGGCCAGTCACTGCCATGGACTGAAGGGAATCAGAGAGTAGGCATCAAGTAAGTCACATTACCAGAGTACAAACAGATTTTTGTACTACAAAGACCAGATATCAGGTTTTTGGCCTAAGACCCCTCCAAACTCTAATGATGAATGTTGATAGGGAGAAAGGAATTAGTAAGAAAAGGCTGGCCACATAAGCCAATCTGAAATATCTCCCAACGAAATAAGGCCCAGGAAATTGGAAAGGAAGGAGACTTTCACTCTATCATTAGGATGTCTGTGTTTCCAGTCTTCCTTTCCATCTCTCATGCCCTCCTCTGATAAGTCTGTGACATTACAAACTGATTTCCCATTTGAGCATTCATTAGTTCCTGCTACTCACTCCTATCTCAAAGCATTAACCCTTAGAGTCTGAGGCACAATAACTGGTTGTTATGGAAATGAATTTAAGTCCACAAGTGCTGGGCATGGAAAAAAGGCTGGTTTATAGCTGTCAAGTAAGAGCTGAAGGAAATCTTTAGCCTTACTTCTGTAAGAGAATTAAATTATGAACTCTGCCTGCTGCTGTAAGACAATGATATGATCAAAGCTATACTATTTTTTAAAAGTACTTTTAAAATTACAAAGGATGATAATGGTAGGCAGAGACTACGCTATGGAATCAAGAAAAAAGGAGTTCCACAGATGCACAACTCTCTTCCATGGCCATTCCCTTCAGGTACTCCCCACTGTTTCCCCACAGGTGCTGATGGGTAACAGGCAACCCCAACACACACAGGTGTGCACACAATCTCAGCAGCATCGGCAGCTGAAAGCATAGACTACTCCAAAATGCCTCAATGCCGCCTGACTATCTGAGTAAGCAGTGAAAGCAACCAGATAGTAGCCAAAAAGACCTCTGGCACGACACGGTTCCCTCAAATATTGAGACCCTTAAATGGCTCAAGCCATCCGGGACTACCGCTACCAGTCAGCCCTTAATCAGACCATACAAGGTATCAGGAATTGGGGCATGTCTCACAAACTTGAAAAGACTATGGTGGAATCACTCAGTGACTAAAAATAAATAAGTAAAAAAGATAAAATCACTTTTAGGTAACTACGTGGCAGCGCTGGGAAGGTGAGCAGGAAGCATGGATTATTCATCACCTTAGTCACTTTCCCCTTGTGCAACTGTGCTAGCAACATGTCTGCCTGCCTCATCACAAGTCCCTGATGGCATGACGGGGCTACTGAGGGAAGCTTCTGATAACTCAAATAATACAATTCTGAAAACAAGACGTAGCAACACCTTTAACGGTGCCTACAAAAAAAGAAAAAAAACCTGAGTCAGGGTCCTGGTTTCCATCTTTTTCCCAAACTTCACACTACTGAGTATTTCTTCCCAAGTTCCTTTCTATTTACCAAGGATGTTGAAAGGATTAACATACTATTTTTATGTACTTTAAAGTTCTTGGACTTAATCTTCCTATCAGTTTCTAAATGTAACAGAAGTTTAGGAAAAGAAGTTCTGCTCAGGGATCACACAACTGGCAAGATGCAAAGGAGACAATGAGGTAGCATAATCAGTTGCAGGTGTGGTCATCTTAGAGCTTGCTCCAACCAGCCATCTAAGCTTTCAGGAGAGGTACAGCTATGTCTATGTAAATAGGAGTATTTACTACATCGCCAAACTCTCTCTTCCTATTATTTACTTTGCACTGCCCCAGAATCATTTCCCTTTCTGCATTTTTACTTCTGAATTTAGGGCAAGAAGACCAAGATGAAAGACTACCATCTGACAAGGGACGTTAGCAGGAACAATGTTTTCTTGAAAACAAGAGGGAGAAGAGATGATTGCACACAGGTGATTATTTTGAGAGACAGTACAGGGCAGCTAAGGGAAAATGGCACATCATTGGGTAATGACGGCCCTGTTCAAAATGATTCTTGAGTAGGACAGGCCAAAAGACATTGAAATAAATGCCCAATCAGGCAAGAGTGTTTACTTCATACCCAGTGTACATGCAAGGTTAGAATTGTGGAGATACACGGATGTATAAGAAAAAAAAAAAACAGACTGACTTAGGAAACATTTCATGATAGATGTTTTTTTTTTTTGTTTGTGTGTGTGTGCACTGGTTTTTAAAAAGGCATAATGTACATTCACAAAGGGAAGTAAACATAAGCAGAGAATGTCTTTAAGTCTACGCAAAAGGGACAAAACGAATGAAAACATGGAAGAAACAGCAAAGAACAGGGACCTAAATATATTTAGTGCACCTTCAATACCTATTAATTATAAATATAGAGCTTCCCTAAATCAATGTTAATTGCAAAGGGAATATTCATGATCACTTTGCTAAATAAACAGATGTTTGACTAAACTTACAGCTTAATCACCATCATGAAAGATATATATTATAATCTATCATTAAAAATCACTACATACAAACTTAATTTTAAAAACGTTTTTATAGCAACTCTGGGTTTTTCATTAAAACTAGCATCATTACCCATTTGAAAAATATTTGTATCTATGTGCAATTTATATGCTAGCTGCTAAGAGACAGGTGCAAGACCTGAGAAATTAAATGGGACATCAACAGCAGGTAAGATTTCTACCAATAAAACCACCATGATTGCCTTGACTAATTTCATTAGGAAAACTACTCAAAATAACAGTATGCTTAAAGTGTGGCATAATCTAAGAATGATAGGCATTCGTGGTCCACGTCAAATGTAATTTCCTTTAGGAAAATCACTACTACTTTCTTCCAAGAGCCAAAACTATAAATCATGAACTTCTTCCTAATGATCAAGGCAACCATCTCAAGCTTACCATCAACAAACTATCAACTTCAGACTTACTGAAACCAGTACCTTTAAAACACAGCTCCTGTGCTTTTTACAAAAAGCAGCTTCTAGAAAAAGACAGGTTATGAAGATGACATGAGGACAGAAGAGGCAAGAGAAGGAGAGGGAGGGTACTGACCTTTAAATGTAGTGCTACCAAAAGGCCGGGGGCTATTTTGCTAGAAAGTAAAGGTGTCACCTTCCTCCCTGGCATCAGAGAAGTGAGAGTAAATGC
Source organism: Pedetes capensis (assembly GCA_007922755.1). Taxonomy (NCBI): domain Eukaryota; kingdom Metazoa; phylum Chordata; class Mammalia; order Rodentia; family Pedetidae; genus Pedetes; species Pedetes capensis. The sequence continues at coordinate 28,950 of VMDO01014952.1, read as the reverse complement.
TTGCTGACATTCAGCAAAATGACAAGGGCTGCCTGAGGAGTGGCCTTCACAAAGTGTCTAGGTAAAAAAAATAACGCTTCAAGAGAAAACACTTTGCACACTAAGGTTCCTATGGGCTGCAAAAGAAGCTCTTTGGATTTAAAATATTCCAGCACACACCCAATGACCAACACCTTGCAGGTTCGTGGGGTCTGGACTAGCTTACAATTCAGTTCCACTCTGGTATTAAGCTATCTACCAATCATCACCAAAAATTTTGTTGGCTTGGATATGCATTTGGGTCCTATAACACTTGTTGCTGTTTTTAGGTGCTCTCCAGTCAACTCCGACTCATAGTGACCCTATGTACAGCAGATCAAAACACTCCCTGATTCTGTGACAGACACACAATCTTATTTATGTTTAAGCCCGTTGTGGCAGACACTGTGGCAATCCATCTGGTGGAGGGTTTTCCTTTTTTTTGCTGACCTGCCACTCTCCCAAACATGATGTCCTGTAACAATAGGGATATCAAAAGAGTTTAAAGTAGAAAATAGAGGGCAAGAAAGCAATGAGTTTTATAACATGGATAGAGGAGAGGATGTTAAGATGTCACCTCTACACCCTGTCCTATGATAAATACATTTTCCATGAATGCCTCACAAGAGACACAACCAAGACCAGGACCAGAATCCAAGTGGTCAAGGACAAGTCAAAGATGATTTCTCTCTCCTCTGAGTCCCCACACCACTTGAGTTGTATCCCTATTAGCAGATATCATAGGCTATCTTGATTAATATATGTGCAAGTTGTTCCCATTACCTGAAAGTAAATTTTTAACAGGGGCTTCATGTTCCCTACCTTTGACCTATCTTCATTCCCAAAGTGATACACTGTTCAGGGCAAGGACTAAGTAACCATCTGATAAACTGAACTTTTAGAGGATGATTAGACACTTAAAACGTTGTAGAGCGCTGTCACACAAGAAAACATATATGGTGCTTACGACAGTCCCTCCACACACCCCAATACCTCTGCACTATTATGACAGGCAGGGGTTAATAGTAACTTCTACCATACGACCCAGCTATAACACTATTGGGAATTTACCCAAAGAGAGATGGGTCATCATACCACAGAGACACCTGCATCTCCATGTTCAATGCAGCGCTTTTCACAATAGCAAGGATATGGAATCAACCAAAATGACCTTCAACAGAAGAATGTATAAAAAAAACTATGGTATATATACACAATGGAATACTACTCAGCAATCAAGAAAAATGAAATAAGGCCATTCGCAGCAAAATGGATGGAATTAGAGAAAATTATTTTGAGTGAACGAACCCGAGCTCAGAAAGATAAACAACACATGTTCTCACTCATATGAGAGAGCTGACTCAAAATTACAAGAAGGAAAAATCCTATTCAAAGGTCAGATCATAATAAAAGAGGGGGGGAGCTAAGAATGATGTCAATATAAATGGACTAGAAATCGCATGTAATTGTTCTAGCAAGATAAAAACAAAGACCACTACAGGAAAAGTTTCTATCTTAAACAGAACTGGAACCCAAGGACATATAGAAAAATACTACTAAGTAAAAGATAGAGAAGACTTAGATGGGAAAATTATATGGGAAGGGTGGGAGGGGGGAAACATAGGGGAGGGTAAGGGGTAACCTATATGAATAACGTTTATCAAAATGCATATATGGAAATGTCACAATGAAAAGCACGTCAAAATGAATCACATTAAGATGTACATTAAAAATTTCTAATAAAAAAAAATAGTAACTTCTTAATCCAGATTTGAGTGGGCGAAATTGCAGCAAAAAAGATGGACAGGATTCACTGGACCTGGAGTGATCACTCTCCTAGAAAGTCCTCCCACAGAGAGCTTGTTTCGTTCTTCAGAGTGGGAAAAACTCACTGAGCTACTATCACTAGTGACCCTCAGGGACAGTGGCAGTTCCAGAAGCTCAAAGCTGCTGAAAATGACACTAATTCAGCCCTTGGGTGACACCACAATGGAGAATGAGAAATACCCTTTAATTTGATACAATTTAAACATCAGCCAAAGACACATCTTGGGGCACATGCTGTCCTTTGGTCTCATTAGTTCCGCCTTGGATCAGTGCAGCTTTCATGCCCACTAACCCTAAGATTACAATACCCTTCATCTAAGACTACCCATGCCCAGCCACCAGCTGCCCATCATGTGGCTCTCTTCACCAGAGAACAGAAAGACCTTTCTGAGGTCCTTGCAGGACAGGCTTTCTGGCTGAGCTAGGTGGTGAATCTTACTGCTTAAGCTACCAGAACGGCATGCTGGGTATCTGTCCAACCCCACGTGGACAGCATTCAAGCTGAGAATTATTAGCCCAATAATTTCAAGGTATTAGATTTAACAATAAGGAAACCTTACCTGACTCTAGGGAAACACTGTAGAGATTAATAATATGGCTTTTAAAGAGATTTGAGCTACCCCAAAAGGACACTAAATAAGCACACAGTGTTGTCATTTATTAAAAGCAAAATTCAAGTGGAGGATTCTACTGTGCTGTTTCTAACAAGCAGGACTTTTAAAGCCACCTGCAGAAGAGGACTGATGCAGTCTCTCTCCTAGGGGCCAAACAGATACACAGCTGAGGGCAATGTTGGCAAGGGGTCAGGAAGCAGAGGAAAGGCTGGCCGAAAAGCACCATCAAGCCACTTTCCAACACTGTGGTTTGCCATCATGTTCCAGAATTACGGTCCCCCGTGGCACAGCAATGCCTGTGCTCCACTCTCACAGATCTGGTTTCAGGCTTCTGGCTGAAGCCTGGGCATGGTTTTTCTAAAGCTCTCCCAGTGCTTTTCAGGTAATGTTCTGAGAGCTGAATAATGTTTTTTTAAAGAATAAGCAAACAACAAGCAAGTAAAGGACAAAGGGGGAAAAGGGCATTTCAAGGACCCATCTTATAAAAGATGAAGCAAAAAAGAAATTGAATACTTAAAAAAGGTTCCCTTTTACTTTTTGCTTTGTTTGGTTTGGTTTTGGTTTACAGTGCTGGGGATCGACCCCAGGGCCTCATACATGCGAGGCAAGTGCTCTACTGAGCTTCACCTCCTTCCCTGCCTGGTTTTTATTTCTTGAGAAAGCTAACAACAGATAGTATAAATCAAGTGTGGGATGAAATACCCGCCTAAGTATTCTAGCTATGTTACAGGTGTTCTCAGGGGTGAATAAAAGTTTCCAAGGTAAGTTCCATAAATCTGGCCACATTATGACTTTTTAAGGCAACTACTCGCCCAAAGTACACGAGAGAAAAGAGAAGTCAAAAACTATTACTATGTTAATGATTTTCTCTCCCACTTCCAGAGGAGACAGATAAGTAATGAATGCTTCATAAAGGAAGAGACTTCCAGAAGGGAAAGATTTATACTCATCATTTAAGAAATGAGTGGCTATGACATCTTTATTATGGAGTAAGTAAAAATTCCCCCAAAGTGTAAATAAAATGATTAGTTCATACAATTCTTAAGGCAGGCTAAACATTTGCATCTATAAGGTTCTATTTGGGTTAGATGTCAACACTTTCAATCATAGACCACCCCCTCCCCAACGCAGAATCAATGCAAATCCCACCAGATCGCCACGGCTAACACAGCCACCCATAACATGCAAAAAGATGGATCTCAACCCTTATTGTACATCAGAAGTATCTGAGCCCCAGAGGGGGAAGGAGGGGGGAAGCAACCTAGAATCCGTCCTTGGAACTTCTGATTCAGGAGACCTGGGATGCTTATGCTGATTTGTTGTTTTTGTTAGGTGCTATCAAGTCGGTATCAGACTCATAGCGATCCTATGTACAATAGGCGAAACACTATTGTCAGTGCTTCTCTGCTATTCATAGGGTTTTCAATGGCAGACTGATTTTTGGGGGTGGATTACTGGGTCCTTCTCCCATTATGCTGATTAAGAGTCGCTTAAAAGGTCCTGTTGTACAGCTAAGGGTTTGTGCATTAAAAGCATCAAAACTTCACATTTTTCCTCTGTACTGCTTTGCTGATTGAGCAGTGGTGCTACTCCCGCAGGCCCAAAGCAGGCAATAATCAGTTGCAGGTAATAAACAGTTCTGTGCCTTGACCCACAGATGATGTGCTGTGTATCGCGGGTTCTAATTTAGCGGAGCTGAGACACTCATAAGTTCATAGCTTTGTTTCTCATTAGTCTTCTATTGCATGCCTTAGTTATGTGTGCTTTTCATTCCATGATCAACATGCAAAAAAAAAAAAAAAAGTTTAGAAGATACCCAAGCTACCTACTAAGTAAAGTGGCTTTTATTTTGGCCTTATCCATTCAATAGATACTTGATTAATAAGAGAGAGACACCCACCTCTCTCCACAGCAGCTACAAACAAATGCAGCCAGCTTCCCTGGGAGCAGATTACAGGAACCTGTTTCCTCTGAAACTTAAAACACCACAAGAGATGTATGCTTGCAGGCAAGGAGACTTTAATTACGGAGAGCAACCTGAGCACAGGTTTTCAAGGGAGAGCCTGCCAGGAAGAGGTATAGCTGTTCATGCTGGCAAATAAGCAAAGGGGCAGGTGGACTGAGCACTATATGGCAAGGCTCTCTCTCCACTCTAAGGCTCTCTTCTGACCAGGCTTCTACCACCAAAAGATTTGTTATCTATTTCCAAATCAGTCTCCCAAGAGACCATCTTTATCAGCAACTGCCTTTATTTCCCCACCCAGAGGCAGTTGCTTTGGAGTGTCTAGAGCACCTTGGCCAGCAAATTACCCACGTACAAAACCCTCAAACACAGACAAGAAAGAGGCTTCCAGGGCAAGAAGACCAAGTCCAATTTGATATGTGGCATTTTCATTTCTCCATCTCTTCTATCGCTGTTCCTGTGGAGTCTTAGCCACTAATCTACTGTATTCCCTAACCCGCGTTACATTGTCTCTGGGTGGGGACGTTTGGGTGGATTTATTACCACCCATCCAGGGTGCGGAACAGCTAGAGGCTTCATTAAGGCTGGAAAAATTCTAAATGGGCCCTTGAGGATGCAGGCCAAGGGAGGGCAGATGATTATCACTGAAGAAATCATGGCAGTTGCCTGGCCTTCAGAAAGGACCCTGCACGAGGGAGGAGTGAGTTATTAAAAATAAATAAATAAGTCACCCTTCTGGGTTCACATAAATACTTCTCTAATAGAAAAAGGGCAGCAAAGGGAATATAGAATGAGAGCATAACATTAAATGGGATTTAGGTAAAATATTACGCTTTCCAAAACTTACTCAAGTGTGTCAGGGAGTCTATGAGCTAAAATTACTTTTTTAGATGACCAAGATACTAATTTCTTCCTCAGAACCAAAAAGAAGGACACATATACATTTAGTCAAGGTATCACTAAATGATCTCCAGCCCTGAACCCCATCCTTTCCCTTTCAGAAACGGCAGTCACATTGTAGCACAAAGCCACCGCTCTTTTCCTCTGAATCAAATCAGGAGTTGATGGTGCTCCAAGCTACACACCTGTGCACAAATTAAAATACCTCCACTCACACTTCCTATGCATTAAAAACAACCACCTGTCAATGTCCTTAAAGCCCTCTCCACGCCCCTATGGCTAGCTCTCCACAGCCAGCACGATGGGACAGGGAAAAAGGTCTATCAGGTAGGTGGAGGTAGGAAGGTGAGAAGAAAAGAGTGAGAGACCAGCCCTGGCTCCCATAGATGACGTTCTACAACAAGCCAGCATCTGGGAACTCATTTCTCATCCCTCCATCCTCCTCTGGTCTCCTAGATTCCCTGGACCACGTTACGTGAAGTGAGGTTCATCTTTGAAGGAAAGGAAATAAGCAAAAGACCTGAATAAAAAAAATAGTAAATACATGCAACTTTGATCTGAGGCCCTCCCCCTCCTGCTGGACTTCACCCAGATAAAGAGCTGAGCCTTGGGGAAATAGCTTTGTGCAGAGCAAGAACCAGACTGCCAGAGGGTAAAACAAGGCACTGGGAGTAATCAAGGTGCCAGGCCTTGATCCCCAGGATGAGGCTGTCCACAGCAAACAGATCCTTCAAGAGCCAACACATAAAAAATAATCTGAGACAAAAAGACAAAATTGAGCATGTGAACACTGTAGAACAAGGGTACCCACCCCCAGGCCATGGACCAATATCAGTCTTTGGCCTGTGAGGAACGGGGCCACAGAGCAGGAGGCAAGCAGCAGGAGAGCAAGTGAAGCTTCATCTGTATTTACAGACACTATCTATTGCTTGAATCATCCTGAAACCAATCAACCACACAAAGCCCCCCACCATCCATGGAAAAACTGTCTTCCATGAAACTGGTCTCTGGAGACAAAAAGGTTAGGGACAACTGTTGCAGAGGATCTAGAAGTATCTTCAAAGTATGTCATACAGATGTTAATCACAGAGTTACAGTGACTTCTTGGTTGGATTATCCTAATATGCGCTCTATGTTCTCAAGGAATCAAATAATAAAGCCAGGAAGTAATGAGCAGATGTACTGCTGAGTGGCATGGAACACTGTACCTGGACGTGTGATTGTCTGTGGTTGCCTTTTTTGCTTTTGCCTATATTTGGGATGGGAACACTGGGGTATGGAGTTCTCAACAATGTGACTGGGCACTCCATGTAAATCCCACAGCTCTTCTTGAGCTCAAACAACTCTGCGGACAGTGCTCAGGTTCCACATACAGAGAGACGGAAGGGCTGTGGGGAACCTCCTAGTGTTTCATTTCCTGACCCAATTGGCAAGACTGAGGCGTGTTATGTTCCTTTCAACTAGCCACGGTGATTGTAATTACCTTCCGGTCGCTAATGCTATTATATATTAATTAAATATAATTGCTTTACATACACTTATGTGGGAGAGACTGTTTTTTATCACAATGGGGTGCAATTTAATAATGTGCAGTGTAATTGTGCAAGTACTCACAAGAGCATGGCTCTGTGGAAGTAGCTGACAGAGCAGTGCGTGGGTCAGAACAAGGCAATGCTGCAGGTGCGAACATGAAGCTGCCCAGGAGCCTGTGTTCCCATCCAAGCATGTCAGCGTCTCCCAGCCAGGGCAGCAGAAAAGAGCAGCAGACCCTGGGGGAAGATCTGCCCATATCCTCTACTCTCTATGTCAAAAGCAGCAAATTTAGTAGGGGGTGGGGGAAGCCAGTCTGACAACAAAAACACAAGGGGCCTGAATCCCAAGCCTGCTTCTAAATAACACAAACAGATAAGGAATTAGGTGATTAGAGAGTGTACTGCCGGCGGGACTAAATATCAGCTCCTCTGGGAACATGTATCTGTGGTAAGAACATGGTACAGTGTGCTCTAGGACAACCTGCCCAGGGGCTACCTCTGATCTGAACAGACCTGATGCTCAGGCTTTCTACTTCAAGGCAAATTTTCATTTCAAGCATAAAGATATAATCATAAAAATTGGAGATAATTTATATCTCCAAAGATAGGTGGAAACTGGTTAAATAAATTATGGTACATCCACATTATTAAAAACTACATAACCATTAAAAATTCTGTTTGAGAAAATTATTTAAAGGCCAGGGGAAATGTTCAGTTACAAAACATGAGCAGAGATGCTGGGGAGAAGGCCAAGAGATATTAACAGTGGTGATATTGCCTCTGGGTGGTAGGATTTAAGTAATTTATATTTTCTTCTTTAAATTTTCCCAAACTTATGAAATGCATATGTTACATTTATAATCAGGAACAAATTTCTAAAGTAGAGAATGATGTAAAGAGGAAAACAAAAGTGTAAGCCATCTAATGGGGTTAATACGTGAAAATAATTTATGAAAATTAAATTAATAATAAACTATCTAGAAACAGGTGCTCCTAGGGATGGAGAACTGCTATGAAGCTGGCTAGTTTTGAGATTCTATTAAGAAGGGAAAACCCAATCTCTTTATAGGGTTGGTCTGTCTATTCTGAACAGTGAGGTTATTGCTGGGAAAACTTCATAAAGGAGATAAGATTTTTAAAGAGATTCAGTGAGCTGGGGGTATAGCTCAGTGGTAGAGCACCTGCCTAACAGGTGCAGGGCCCTTGAGAGTGTGCAGACAGAGGGAGGGATAGAGGCAGGGAGAAAGGAAAGATGGGAGAGAAGGAGGGAAAGATATGGGTCACCCACTTATCTGGAGTTAAACACTGATTAGAAATAGAAATTAGTTTCTCTGGATATAGCTCATGGTACCTCCAAAACATGGTTATAGGAAATACTCCAATTTGGTAAAAATATGTTGAAACAAGAAAAGGTGTATTGCAATAACAAAGACAAGCTAGGTGCTGGGGTGCAGCTCAGTGGTGGAGCATTTGCCTTACATGTACAAGGCTCTGGCTTCAACCTTCGAGTATTATTTAAAAGAAAGAAAGGAGAAAAAAAAAAAGACAGACAACCAGTTGCAGCTTCTGAAAGATATCAAGGACAGGTCTGCCCAACCAACATCCAAATTCATGTGGCACATGTGGTTGTTGTTGTTGTTGTTAGGTGCCCTCGAGTCGGTATCCGACTCATAGCGGCCCTCATAGGGTTTTCAATGGCTGACTGTTTCGAGATTGCCTTGGGAGTGGATTGCCAGGCCCCTTCTCCCATTTTTGCGGTGCTGGGAATTGAACTCGGGACCTCCGAGACTGCAGCGCAGCGCTCTACCAACTGAGCTAAATCCCAGCCCGTGGCACATTTGGAGGCAGTTAAAATCCTGGTATCCTCAATTATCAAGAGAAGGAATCTTGAGCAAGTTACAGAGCTAAGCCTCTGTTTCCTTATCTGTCTAACCAGGCAGGGGTGTGGATTAAACAAGATGCCCAGAGTCTCCTGCTTTGCCTGGGCTACACAGGCACTGTGGGCTGCCACAGCCTTCCTCAGTGTCTAGCTATCTCCTTTCCTCAGAGTCTAAATAATAGGCAAATTTCCTCCACAGTAAAGAGAATGCCCTTGGTCCATCAAAACACTCTAGTCTGTCTGGCAGTCAAAATTCACATCATAAGTTAATAAACCCACAAACTGACTTTTAAATCACATCTTTGTGCATTTATTTAGCATAAATCAGCTAATCAATCTAACAGGATTTCTCAGCCTATAGTCTTCAAAGTTGAGCTCTGAACAGAAATGAGCAGATCTAGTATAAGACCTTCACAAAGGACAAGTCTCTTCTGTCTTAATACAGAGGCGCCCCTAACACTAAGCCTACATGACATACTTTTGAGCACCAGTCACAACTCGGAAGGAACTTGAGGATTTGTGAGACTGTGTCCTAAATGCTGGCTTCTCTCTATGTACCATGAAGCACCTATATTTTCTTCCGACCACATGAAGGATCTTTGCCCATGCTGCGGGCAAGCGTACTCTTTTATCAAGTTCAGCTAATCGAATCACACATGAGCTATGAACCCAGATCTACCAAGGCACCACTTCATAAACATCTTCTCTTGTTACTGTGAAATAAAATTCACCCTGAAACCTTAAATTCTAGGCCTTACCTACACATCAGTTCAAATAGTAGGTTATGAACTCTAAGGAACTTTGCTGCTCCCTAGGAAGCCTTATTCTCTGAAGCGTAACACTCCTCTCTCCCTTTTACTGGAACCTCAAGACATGTTCTAAGCTAAGAGGGACATACTGGGATTGGCAGTGAGCTCTGTGATCTTAGGGATATGGGGATACTCATACAGGAAATGGCAGCGATAGTACTGCATCTAAATCTAGCTCAATGCCAGGCACAGTGGCGCATGCCTGTAATACCAGCAACTCAGCAGGCAGAGGCAGGAGGAGTTCAAGTTTGATGCCACAGGCAGCCTGTGTAACATAGTGAGACCCTGTCTGTAAAGATAAAAAACAAAAAGGGGGTGGGGTACATCTTAGTGGTAGAGCACCTGCAAAGTATGTGCAAGGCCCTGCGTGTTACCTCTTAATGCCATGAAAAAAACAACTGGTTCAAAAAAGAAAAATGACATTATCAGAGACCAAAATCCTAGAAAGACAGCACTGGTAAGCCCTAACTCATCCACTACTAATAGCAACAATCTAGAACAGTGGTTCTCTAGCTAAAGTGTCCGGCAGTCATGAAAAATAAATATGCTGGGCCCTGATCGCAGAGATTAACACAAACACCTTAGGAACCTCACTTTAAAAAAGCTGATCTGGTCTGTACTCTAGGGGAAAAGCTCAATTTTTCAGTTAAATTGTGAGAGCCAATAGGCCATAGAGCTGAACGTGTTAGCTAGGGCTGAGGGAGGAGGAGATCAGGAAGGTAAGGGCAGTGGCAGTCAGTAGCAGACCCCAAATACACAGTGCAACTTTGCTGTTCAATCAAAATATATGGCACCAACAGAGATCCACTTAATCTTTGTCCTCAGAGCAGTCCTGTGTAAACCCAGAAGGCTTGGAGCTCATTTGTGGCAAATGAGAAGCAATAATGTTGGGCAGCCATATTTGCAGTTGAATCTAACAGTTAACAATCAAATGATTTGCCCTTGTAGAACTTTGCATCAGGGGATACCTTAGAAGAGTACATATGAGCATCATTTTCCTAGCAGGGAAGGGGACAGAGGTAAAAGAGAGATATACTAAGGTCAAACAACAGGCAAAAATAGCAATGAGTGCCTAATCCCCAGCTTCAGACTCCATGTCAGTTCAGGGCCAGCAGGATACTGAAAGAAACCTCAGTATTCACAGAAAATTGGTTCCAGGACAACACACACACACACACACACGCACGCACGCACACGCATGCACACGCACACACGCAAGTGTGCACACACACAAACACACACATACCCCAAAATCCTTGGATGCTCAAGTCTTGAATATAAAATGGCAGAGCATTTGTATTTGCATTTGTTTAGGAAAGAATGACAACAGAAAAAGTTGGGATGGGGGTGTAGCTCAGTGGTCCAGTGCTTGCCGAGCATGTACAAGGTCCTGGCTTTAATTCTCAGCCCCTGTCATGCTTTCCACCCAAGAGGGAACTATACATGTCTACAGCTATACCACCTGGCATTCAATCTCATCAAATCTCAGAGGCTAAAGAGGAACAGGCATGGTTAGTACCTGGATGGGAACACTGGGTGCTGTCAGCTTGAGAGAAGGACCTGGCAGCCCACTCCCGAAACAACCACTGAAAACTCTATGAATAGTAGAGAAGCACTGACAATAGTGCTGGGCATGGCACAGGGTCAGGTAGTGTTTTGTTCTGTTATACACAGGACTGCTATGAGTTGGACCTGACTCCACAGCACCTAACAGTAACATGTTGAATACAGACACAATTTTTTTCCTAAAAAATTTTCAAAGCAGAGTTAGTTAAATCCACAGATATAGAACCTTCAGATACAGAAGGCCAACTATATACACAGTCATAGATGGGAGAGTCAAAACTGCTACTTTAGATTTCATATCCTAAAAGTCTCGTGTTGCATAAAGATCAGTTACCTCTACCATCACAAGAGGCTTTACATCCCTGAACTGGCTAGGGTGGCAGGTTACAATGAAGCAGAAAAGACACAGACAACGTGGACTGAAAGTAAAAGAAAAAGGGAAATAGAACTAGCCTCCCCATTCCTCGGTCCTCATTAATCCTGGGCATCAGAGACAATAAGGATCAAGTAGCGGGGAACAAGGGAAAGATGAAGATGGCCAACAAAGCAGGAAGAAGAAAGAAACTGGAAACATGTTTGGAAGCCACGACTGCTGCAGGTCTACTTCCTCCCACAGGCAGCAAGGAAGTAAATCCTACAGTTTCTAAATGACTGGAGTTTGGAAACCTCCCACTACTAGTGACATCCATTACCCATCAGAGCATGGAAGCTAAGCAGGGTCCAGCCTTTGGATGAGAGACCTCCTGGGAATACCAGGTGCTGTAGTCTTGGGAGAAGGATCCGGCAATTCACTCCCAAAAATCAATCTGCCATTGAAAACCCTATGAACAGCAGAGAAGCACTGACAATAGTGTTTTGCCTGTTGTACGTAAGGGTTGTTATGAGTGGGACACCGACTCCACGGCACATAACAACTAGTGACAAGTGCATAGCACATAACAACTAGTGACAAGTGCCAAGTTTGAAACTGGACATTACAGGGCCAGCCTGCCTCACCAGAAGCATGCCACACCTGCTCACTCATTTAAATGCAAGGCACACCTGGATGAGTGAGGTGCCTTCTTCAATCAGTACCTAGACACCCTCAAAGCAATGGGTTCATGTTAAGGTATGTTGTTGTTGTTGTTGTTAGGTGCCATCCAGTGGAGTCCTTCTCATAGCGACCCTCATAGGGTTTTCAATGGCTGACTGTTTCAGGATTGCCTTGGGAGTGGATTGTCAGGTCCTTCTCCCATTTTTGCGATGCTGGGAATTGAACTCGGGACCTCAGAGACTGCAGCGCAGCACTCTACATATGTTAAGGTATAAGTTTGTTAAAATGGAGAGGATTTGAGTTTGGTTCAGGTTTAAAATTTAAATCCTATGTGTAGACAGACCAATTTATTTTTCAGTTTTTCTTTATAATACAATAGCTAGTGATACAAAAATAAATTAAAAACTGAACCTGAACTTAATTTTTCACTGGGTTTGGGGTCAGGTCTGGGTTTAGAGTTCTGTTTGAAGCCCTGCTATCTACACATCGAATTTAAGCCTGAACCCAAACCAAACCCGAGCCCTCTTAACTTTAACATATTGAACCTGTATCTGAACCTAAACCCAATCTTTCAGTGGTTGGAAGCCCCGGTTAGAAGGGATAGATTCAGACATTGTATAGATTAAGACACCAACCGATGTAATTTCAGGAACAGAGATACTGATCTTGCTTAACTTGTATAAATGTAGTTTTCTCGAACATAAACTTGCATTTAATAAGCAGCTTAAATGCTGTTGCTTAAGAAAACTACAGAAAGCAATGCAGTTTTGTTGTTGTCCGTGATTTAAGTAGAGAATTCAGGTTCAAGATGTTACTCTTTCTGGCTGAAGCATACCAAAACAGCTAAAGGGCAACAGTCAACTTCAACAGCTCTAAGCATTCACTGGCAAGCTCAAGTAGTGTCCAAAATACAGCACAAAGTATTAAAGGAAACACAAGACAAGGGGAATATAGGAGAGCAACAAGCTCCTTTGTAAGGCATACAGTAACAAGCAACAAAATGACCAAATTGTGTTGGCCAGGAATGCCTTTCTTATTCAAATCCAAGTTTCCAAACTCCCTCTGTGCTCCAAGAGGGAGGGCAGCAGGTGGAAATGGAAGAAACCAGGGCTGAGACAAGGAAGTTGATTCAAATAAATGTAAATGAAAATGAAAGGAGCAAGAGCACATATCCATACTCACACTTCCACAATTTCAGAAGCACTTGCAAATCAAAACATAAAGCAAACAAAGAGAACCCTTGAGAACCATGAGGTGAGAAAAAGGGAGCAGAATCAGGCTACAAGTACCCCAGCCCACCTGCACTGGGATAGACACAAGACAAAAGAAACAAGCCCTCCCTACCTGAGCAGATTCCAGTACATTCCAAGATAGAGGAAGATGGCAGAGACATTAAACACTATCAGCTCTGGCCCTCAGAATCCTGAGTGATGCAGTTGAGAGATGAAAGGCTACAAGATTTTATTACGCAGAGTTTTCTGATTGTCAGGTTCCATTGACAACATTAGGTTTCCTAGAATTAATTTGTCTTCTAGCATTGAGACATCTTTCTCCAGTAGGACTCAATGAGTATCATCTACCTGTTGTACTTTATGATATCTAATCAGAACAATGCCTGCAGCCATAGCCCCCTGGTGTCCGAGCTCATCAGATCTCGGAAGCTAAGCAGCATGGAGCCTGGTTAGTACTTGGGTGGGAGACTCCCTGGAAACACCGGGTGCTGTAGGCTTGAGAGAAGGCAGCCCACTCCCCCAAAATAATCAGCCATTAAAAACCCTGTGAATGGCAGAGAAGCATTGATAATAGTGCTGGGCATGACATAATGTCAGGTAGTGTTTTGTCTGTTGTATACAGGGTCACTGCGAGTCAGACCCAAATCGATGGCTAACAGCAACAACAACCATAACGATGGGTCCAAATGCTGTCAGAAACAGAAGCTTGAAATGATTTCTCAACTCATAAGCCGGTATCTTTCCAGAACTCTGCTATTACTGGATCCAGGCACCTCCTGAAGAACTGTAACTTGGTATGCAAACAGCAGTGTCTTGGCTGAAGGAATCAGTCGCTCTTCTGAGAGGACTGGGAGTGGGTGAGGGAAGGGGGGGTGAGGCCAAAAGCTTTCAGAGTGAGCAGGCGGCACCCAGCGCAATCTGCCAAGCAAGCCTGAGCTGGGCTCCAGCATGGCTCAAGCAGCAGGGAGGAACTTGGAGGTTTTCCTGAGGAAAACACTGAGCTGGTGCTTTAATACATACTGAAAGGAACTGCAAAGTGCTGTGGTATCTTCCTTCTCTTTATAAGAAATGAATAAAATAAGCTACTTTGAGTGATGTCAAGTCTCCCTTCTCTTAAAAGTACAAACTGGCCTAATAATTCTGGATGTCCCAATGGCCGGACCAGCAAATGGTGCTGTCTGCCAGTTCTGCCATGCAGAACACAGTGCACTCCCTCACAGCAGCTGTAGTCAAAAGTAAAGAGGAAAGAGGCTCCAATGAGAATTGGGCCAGCAGCTCAGTCTTGCCATCCAGCAGGCCTGGACCTCAAGCCAGAGCCTGGGGGAGCAGGAGGCTGCAAAGGGAGCCCTGGCAGCCACACCCCAGCAGCCCCTCCACAGAGCTCCACCCACAGCTCCTGCACAGCAGTTGTTCTAAAACAAGTCCCTCCAGCTGGAGAAGCAGATGCTAAAGGCAGCACCATATGAACAAGAATGTGACTCTCTCCTAATTGCGGCCCACCTTCCGAAAGGCAGCCACACATGAGGAGAGTCCAGCCTTCCTCCTAGCCTTCCTGATAAATGGGGAAAATGTCTTAAGAATGGCTGAGCAGTAGAGTCAGACAGTCAAATGCCAGTGTACTCTGCCCATCCACACCCTCAAACTATGAACAAGGAGTAAAGATGGCCAGTGAGGATGCAAGGAAACATTATATAACAGATACTTGGGTATCAACTATGTGCTAGGCAGTTAGCTAGCAACAGATCTGAAGAAACGAGAAATCTCCTTGACCCAGAAAAATCCATCTGAGTGGAGACAGGAAAAAAGAAGGGAGGAGGAAAAAAAAAAAAAGAAAGAAAGAAAGAAAAAAGAAAAGAGAAAAAAAAGTATTTAAAAGCAGAAGTTAGAAACTATAGGCATCCAATATGTGGGTTATCTAGAATCAGCACGATGGCAGAAATAACACATTCTTAGGACTAATGTCTTAACAGAAAGATGCAGCAGATGGCTCTCATGAAGGATATTTCCACTTAGCCTCACTAAGTGCCCAGGCCAGTGAAAGAAGGATGAAGGAATTATATCAACTGGCTTCTAGCAGAGAAATGAACAGGTAAGGAAAACAGTCTCCAGAATATCTTCACAGCTAAACTGAGCAGAAACCCTACTGTGAACTCAACAATACACCAAGGTGGCCACAAATAAGATGCTGAACCAGACAAAGGCCTTTGCAGTCCAAACCAGACAGATGTCATAGCAGAGGGTGAGATTAAGGACTACACAAAGTGAATACCCCATAAATTGACCACGGACTTTCAAAGGGAGGCTAAAATGAAAAATGACAGCAAAAATATGCCTAAGCGATGGGCCTGTCACTTGCTAGGAAAAAAGTCAGCACCTGTGTCCTTCGCTTCCCCTTCCAGTCTCAGCTCTGAAAAGCCTCTGCTGAAACTGGAGTGAAGCCCTGCTGCTCCATCCATAAGCCATCATCCCGTCTGAAGCCCACCTGTTCGCCACAGCTCACACACACACTGGTCAGGATTAGATATTAGTCCCTAAAACTGCAAACAAAAATAAGTTCCAGAACTAAAGTGCCTATTCTCCACGAGGAACTTAAATGCTTGGGTTCTGAACTGAACAAAATTTTCCCAGTCCAAAGCTAATTAGTCCACCAAGGAATGAGGCCTACAGCCCTGGCCTGCAAAAATGCGAAGCACTGGATGACTGTACTAAACTTGCCTTGAATATAAATGTTGTACAAAAAAAAAAAAGAAAAAAAAAGATAATTTGTCTAAACACTGTCTGCAATCAGTACCTCATAAATAAAGAGACAAAGATGAAGGGAAAGCTCTCTAATTGATTTTAAAATTAGTCCTAGCAAAGAAATAATCTGACAACCAACAAGGTTGACAACAGGAAAAATTATCTATAGCCCTTAGTAAAAAGAACACCTAAAGGTGTCAATGAAATGACATACATGAACTACTCTGAAAGGAAGATATTCATAAAAGCCTGCATAAGAGTAGAGGTGTTAAAAGAAAGTCAATTGGGGACCAATCTTCAAAAGCACTTAAAATCCTGAAATTAACCCCTCTGGTGGACTGAACTCAATCTGTGCTGTGCTAATGGCAGACACATTACAAGGAAAGCCAGCACACAGGGAGAGGCAGGGCAAGTCAACCCAATGACAGCAACGAGACTGAAATTGGGAATAGGGAAGGGGAAGGGCCTACAGAAAACTAAGCCATGTGTGACCTGGCCAGCAAAACAAGCAATGCAATTAAGAAGCAGGAAAAAACCAAGAGTGTCAAAGCTCCCTCCTGGGAATGGACACCAGTACATAGGCTCTAGCTGAAATGACTATCAGAAGCAGTCAAAGGATTAGCAGTAGATTTGGAGGTGGCCAAGATGATGCCTACTCAAAAGCAATATAAAGAATTAAATCTTATGCCTCTGCAGATAGTTTGATTTAAACACCTTACAAATACCTATTGTACTCATAGCACTCTGTAACGTTCTGAAAAAGGGACCGAAGATGAGAAAAACCATGCCATGCCTGGCCTCTGGGGAGTTCTCTCTTGAGAGCTCTCTCCACCACGAATCCAATCCACATGCGATTCTAATCCACGTCTGATTTTGTAGCCCTCTAAAGCTCTTGAAAGGGTACAGCAAATAAACAGCATAGGGTATTATGGAGAAAGGAAAGACTATATGTATGGAAGTCCCTAGCCTAAAGGGCCCTTCAAGAACCAGAGCAAGAACGAGGGTTACCTCAGCACAGCCAGGTACTTTAAATGGTCACAGGACAATAAATATGATGGTGCCATCAACTCTGGAAACAGAATTACTGCAGTTCACAAGACTGAGAAGAGGCAAGAAATCTGAGCATGCAGTACCAAGAAGATTTAGATAAACTGGAAATGTAGAGCTGTGTGATAGTAATGATTAAAAGAACAGAGAAGAAAGAGATTGAAAGAGGTAAGTGTACAAGGCTCACAGAAGGATTAACTGCTAAGACCCACTAGGAGATTGTCAAGGCAAGATCATGGAAAAGGCGATATACAGCTAGAGGAAATGAAAGAAAATATAATTTGTAATAGAAAAAGAAAGTAAATCAAAGGGCAACAAGACAGGCTCCTGCTGTCTTCTCCAATTTAAAATTCCCTTAGAAAGATCAGTGGAATGTACATTTTAGGAAACTATTCTATCTACCTAGATACCCAATGTCTTGACCTCATCACAAGGAGCCAGGCCTGACCCCAGTGACCTCCCCAGCTGAAGAGCAGATGACAGTGATGTTTTGGGTGATGGCACTAAATATTAATCTTAGAAGACAGGACATAACACATTCTAGAATCTTAAATAGGTGAGCTAAGCCCCACCCACAGTCGCCTAATAGTAATTTTTTTTCAGCCTTCTAACAAAGGAGGTTTCAAGTATTCTCAAAAATGCCCAGATCAAACAAACTGGAAACTGGTACAGAACGCCTCTGCCAGCACTGACATATTCCATGTCTTTTGATCACATTGCTGCAGTCCCCAAATCTCTCCATTGGAAACCGGTGAAATGCTATATCCATTTCAAAGAGCTTTTGCTTTTCTCCAAGGTCCTTAATGCCACGCTGGAGTCCCTCTCTAATTTGCTGTTTGCCTTATGCTCCCAGTCACAAGCGTGAGATCACAGTCAGTGGGTTTATCGGTTTGCCCCCACTTCACTTGGGGACTCCAACCCCACAGCGTTCTTTTGCTATGCATCTGAGCAGCCTCATCATCTGTCTGAGGGTCCAGGCGGACCAGTCATCTTGGCTTTCAGAAATCTAAACTAGAGGGAATGGCTTGAGAACGATTTTTAATAGTGTCTAAATGGCAGGGCACCCTGGGGCCCTACACGAATAATGGAGTTATCAGAACTCTGACAAAAAGCCCTCAAGGATCCTGGGACATCGCTGAGAAGGCACCTACCTGCCACTCCTCTCAGCCAAATGCCTGCCCTGGAGACCCAGGCAGGTCAGGCCTGGGAAAGGACTCCCAAAGTGAAGGTAGCAAGGACTTGGGGAGATTAAGCAGTGCCTGTAGTGCCCAGGTGTGAATATTTAGAGGCCCTACTATGAAGGAACTTTTATGTGGTTAGTGAGTTCATGGAGAGGAGGCTGAAAGACAGGGGGATGGAAATGAATAGACACTGATAACACGAGACTGCTACTACCTGGGAAGAGACTCCAGTCTGCTTTCCACAGGTCTCTCAATACCAAGCTGAAGCTCAAGGGCTCTGTCAGGTGGAGGGTGGGGGCAGGGACAGATGTAGACAGAAAGAAAGGAGGAGGAGTCAGACAAACTGAAGGAAGGAATTTGAGAAAGAGGCTCTGCAGAGTTTGTATACTAAACGCTTGGGGGCTGAGTAAATACGTACCTGTTTTTGAGGTCAATTTCGGCTGCACATCTCTGTGCCAACTACAATAGCTCTGCAAGAAGGAACTTCATGGGGGAATAAGTCAGCCCCTTCATCGGATGCCTGGGGGCTGTTTCCTTTGTCATTAACACTCCAAGTGTAACACAAAGCCCACGGCAGCCCTGGGCAATAGAGCACTAGGCTTTCCAGTTTCCGATCAAAGGCAAGCGCTCCCTAGGAAGCCCTGAGATAGCACAATGTGCTATCTCCTTCAAGGCAGCAGCTCCGAAAACCCAGAGCCTTTCTCCAAGATTTAGCACTTATTTCTTTATGGCAAACAACTGGATAAAACAAACTCTACCTTTATAGAAACCCTGGTTCCTGTTCGGGTTCACAAGAGCACCACATGTGAGTGAGTTCTAAACTGGCTTTCAGCCTAAAGGAGTGAACATCTCCTAAAAGCTGACACTGGATTCACACTGAATAATCCAGAAACGCATCACCACCAGACACATCAAACTGGAATCCTTCTCAGGGAAATACTACACCCTCCTCCTCTTAACCCTCCCATCACACTTTCAATCAACAAACCAAAATCTAATCAAAACCTAGCATCTGTGGCTACCCACGAGTTCCGGGCAATATTGGAAAGCAGCTGCCTTGGGTGAACACAGTTCCTCTGATCACAGTGTTTTGTCCAAGTGCTTCCTCTGATCCAATTAGAAAATAACCCAAAAGGGAGCGTGGAAATATATAGTTAGCCTTGGGCAAAACCTTGTCTTGCTGTATAATTTAAGAGAAATGAACTTGTCTCTGTGTGCAAAAAAGAAAAATCCAATTTGCCCTATTATCCCCCAAATTTATAGATGTCTCAGATCTATATGAGCTAATGACAGGCTATTAGAGTTTCTAGAGCACAAGGAAGAGAAAGAGAAAAAAAAAAAATTCTCCTCCACACTTTGTAGAAGGGCAAGCCCCATTGGGTCCTCATCTGGAGCTCAGAGGGAGGCCTCCCTCATGGTGGGAATTGCTGTATGCCATCTGCCTGCCCTTGAGGATGCTCACACTAGAGACTTCCCCTCTTCACCTCCTCCTCCAGTTCCTGCACCCTCTCTACTTGGTTCTTTGGTTTAGAGAAAGCTCTGCAATGGTAAACTATCAAGTTATCTTTTTCTCCATTTCAAAGCCATTGACCCCAGAAAATGCCCAATAATTAAGCAGAGGGCAATCTCCCGAGAGTTTGTTTTGAGGCCCTCTATAATCCATCCATCACATAGCTTCATCTCCAAACAACCCTTGAGCACACTTTCTTTCTGCAACTACAAGACCATTCTCCAATTCCCAAAACACACCCTGGATATTTTCCTTGGAAATTCTACCAGCCCTGCTCTAACTAGGTCAGGAACATATTCTTGTGCATGCTGTGTCTTGCACAAGGGCACCTGGCCAAAGGGACGAAGGAAGAATAGGAGGTGAAATTCAGCCCCCATTCTGTTTGCCAAGCATGTGCCCTGAGGTGAGGCTCCCTAGAGGAAGAGGCATCCTTCTCTAATTTGTATAAAGGTACCATATGGGCTAACAGGTCCTGGCCACAGTAGCTCTGCCTTGAACACTTGACTGGGTTCGCTGTGTAGCTGTAAGAATAGTTGGGATGTAGTAAAGGAAGCTGGACAACCAGGAATCCAAGGGATTGCCTATTACCCAGGCTTTACATGCAAATAATTACAGTACCACTGGAAAACGGAGATGATTTTTCTTCCTGCACCCATACTCTAAATCTCTCTTACCTTTACAATAAGCATAGAACAAAATCTTGTACTCTTTTTAAGAGCTCTAGTGAATTTTTCAGGTAGAAAGGCAAGGACTCCGAACCATCCAGAATGAAGAGGGATTCCTAGAGCACAGCCACAGTTCTCATTCCATTCTCCCCCAAGTCCTCGGTCAATTGAGGCTTATTAAAAGAAACATCAGAACTTCTCCCCACAGATCAGTTTTGATCTAGGATGATCTTCTCTTACAAATGCAAATTGCTTTCATATATTGTAAAAGTCAAACCACAAACTCAAGAGTTCCTAAATCCGAATTTGCCATTCCCTGGTTTAAAATTCTTCCAGACAAAACCTAAAAAGCATAGCATACAAATCTTTAACACATGGCCCCTGCCTGATCACCAAGCCCACATCTTACCACTCCCTGTCGTTGTTGTTGCTGTCAGGTGCCGTAGGATCAGGTTCAGGTGTTCAATGGCTGATTGTACCACTCCCTAGTACTTAGCTATCCTCTACTCCAGCTATATAAAATTACTAGTAGGTTATCATCAGGTCCATATTCTCTTTCTTTCTGAGTATCCTGAGATATCCGCAAGACATGAATAGTCTGGCCCTGCCTATGGATCTGAAGCACCCAGGTAGCATACCACGCACACACCATACAGAGTGGCTGTCCATTCTCTATCCCCCCAAACTCATCTAATTCTTGTCATTGCTGCTTTCCAGGTCAGAAATTATCTCCTATTTTTCATCTACCTCCTAATCACCCTCCAGGTCTTTAATGCCACTAATTCAAAGAAGGCCTGCAGCTGTAGCCCTGTGGCATCCAATCCCGTCAGATCTCAGAAGCTAAGCAGGGTCGGGCCTGGTTAGTACCTGGATGGGAGACCGCCTGGGAACACCAGAAGCTGTAGGCTTGGGAGAAGGACCTGGCAACCCCCTCTGAAAAATCAATCTGCCATTGAAAACCCTATGAACAGCAGAGAAGCACTGACAATAGTGTTTCCCCTGTTGTACAGAGGGTCGCTATGAGTCGGATACCGACTCGACAGCACCTAACAACAACAACAACAATTCAAAGAAACCCTCCCAGATTATGCATTCTACCTAAGCTTTACATTTTTCTGCCAGGCTAGGGAGGCACACATGCAAAATCCCTGCTATTCAGGAGGCTGAGGCAGTGGGATTATAGCTTTGAAGCCAGAGGCAGCCTGTGCAACTTAGTGAGATCCTGTCTCAAAATAAAAAATACCAAAAGGGTCAGGGTTGTGGCTCAATAGTACAGTGCTTGCCTAGCATGTATGAGGCCCTGGGTTCAACCTTTAAGTACTATAAAAAACAAACAAACAAAACATGACACTTAACATAAATGAAATTATTTGTGTACTTCCTCTACTAGACTTTAAAGTTTCAGAAAAGCAGAGCCAGGACTCATTCCCTGCTGCATCCTCAGCACAGGACCTGGCACCCAGTAAATATGATGACGACTAAACCATTCACCACAATTTCTAGACTTGTACTATCCATAACAGTAGCCGCTAGCCTCAAGTGGCTACTGAGTGCTTGAAAGATGCTGATGGAGCTCAGGGATGTGGTACAAGTGTAAAACACACACCAGATTCCAAAGACTCGGGAAAACAAAACAAAACAAAACAAAAAAGGAAACTCTCTCATTAATGTTTCAATTTCATTAAATGTTGACATAATATTTTGGATATGTTTTGTCAAATATGTTATATGAAAGTTAATGTATTTTAGTTTTTACATGTAGCTCCTTGAAAATTTAAAATAACAAATGTAGCTGGTCACTGGTCTATGTGGCTTGCATGATAGATCTACTGGACAGTGCTGGCCTGGAGTGCTCATCCTCCCATCTGCTAACTTCTCATCTTGGAACACTCAAATGTATAATATTTGCTCTGGGTAGCCTTCCCAGGGCACCCATCACAACGGGCTTCCCAGGGTGGCCCCCACCATCACACGCATGGTGTTACATTACCTTACCTCTGAAGCGATCTCTCAGTACATTATTCCCAAGGAATTTAATGAATAGTGAAAAATCACTTCTCAGTTCTCTCAAAAGGCCTATGTTGTGGACTACTATAGCTAAGCCTTATTTAGAACGTCCTTTAAACAGAGCGAGATATCAGGAAAGGATAGCAAAAAAGGTGGGAGAGGGTGGATGAAAAAAGAGGTAACTTACTTTGGTAGAGAACAACAAATTGTATAATCGGGATCCTGCCTAAACTAGGAAATAGATTCCCACAATTTCCCATTAGTCTCTTGTTAGGTGCCGTCGAGTCATGTCCGACTCATAGTGACCCTTATAGGGTTTTCAATGGCTGTTTCGGGATTGCCTTGGGAGTGGATTGCCACGTCCTTCTCCCATTTTTGCCATGGTGGGAATCAAACTCGGGACCTCAGAGACTGCAGAGTGGCACTCTACCAACTGAGCTAAATCCCAGCCCCCCATTAGTCTCTAGGCTAAGGGAAATGCATCTTTTACATACTGAGACCTCCAAAGGATCCTAAAAAATTGTAAAGTTCTCAGTAGGTTAGTTCTTTCTTCAGAAAACCTGCTATCATCCTACCTAAGCTAGAATACCCCTCTCCCCTAAAACCTGCTTAAAATTCAGCTACATAGTCTACATTAACATAATGCTTTGGCTGATGATGCAGGCACAAAAATTAACATTCAAGAATTTCAAAGTTGTGGTTGCTGTGGGAACCTTAATTCCAACTCTAGGGCACAGATGCAGAATTGTGGACTACTCCCAATACTGATAAAATTGGAGATGTATATTTACTCTGTGCAATGAGGCACAGCTACAGTTACTGAGACAACCTCATTTTGGCATTTCTAGGCTTTCATGCATTTAAATTCTCAACCTTACCACAATACTGTTCGCTGCATTAAACTGTATCCTCTACGAAGAAAAAAGAAAGAGAATGAACTGATTGGCCAGACATTCAAATTACCCAGCGTGTATGTGTTTTTTATACATGATCTGATTCAAAGGACAATCATGATATTTTTATTTTACTCTTATGGGCTGTCTATAAACTCTCGTACAAATGGAAACAGAGTATGAATCTCAACTTGTGAATGCACCATGACACGTGTCTGTGAAAAACAGTGGAAAAGCAAATTTTGCACCTTTGGAATTATAAGTGACAGCCGTGATGATACATGCCTATAACCCCAGTGACTTTGGAGGCAGAGGCAGGAAGATCACAAGTTCGAGGCCAGAGGCAGCCTGTGTAACTTAATAAGACCTTATCTCAAAGAGTAAAATATGGGCTGGGCGTGGCTCAAGAGTATAGTGCTTGTGAAAGCATGCATGAGGCGCTCAGTTCAACACCCTAATACCACAAAAAAAAAAAAAAGAAGAAGAAAATATAAAAGAGATTTTTAAAAGTAGACAGTCTGCAGCACCATCTTCAACCACAATGTTTAATTTCTGAAAACTGTCCAAACACTTGCCTCTGACTCTGGCTCTCCCTGAGGATCTATTTCCATAACTAGTCAACACAGACACTTAAGTTATCAGAGGGCAATAACAGGAGTAGGAATGATGTCTGTAAAAATGAGACATAACCAAATGCATGAACAAGATCCATGCCTACCTGCATGCTGAGTACCACTCTTGCTGGAGGTTTCATTCAAAGGATAATTTCTCAAAACTGACACATCTAAGTCATACATCTTGGTCAGACAAGCCCTTACTCAGCCAAAAGATTCAACAAATAGCACAAAACTGTTGTTGTTAGATGCCGTCGAGTCGGTATCCGACTCATAGCAACCCTACAGACAACAGGCGAAACACTATTGTCAGTGCTTCTCTGCTATTCATAGGGTTTTCAATGGCAGGTTGATTTGTGGGAGTGGGTTGCCAGGTCCTTCTCCCAAGCCTACAGTATTTGGTATCCAAGTACTAACCAGGCTTGACCCTGCTTAGCTTCCCAGATCTGATGGGATTGGATGTCACAGTGCTATGGCTGCAGGCAGCACAAAATACTATAATTAATCATAATTACACCTTGAAAAAGATAAGCAGGTGATCCCAGAGAGCATACACACAAAGATTCAGTTTATCCTAGAACAAAACATAAGGAACTATTAAATCAAAATAACCAGCAGAAACAGACTCTTACTATGTAGGTGAAATATAGTCTCTTCTCTCCTTATTCTCAGAAAAATAAGATCTTATTAATAAATAAAACTCATCTACCATCTCACATATCCCAATCCTAACTGCTCTCCAGACCCCTCAGGAGGAGTGACTATTAGTCAGCTGTAGCAGAAAAACTCACCAAAACAAACATGGGGGAAGAGATTTATGGGAAGCTTACAGTTAGTAATTACTCCATAATAGCAGCAGGGCCTGTGGTAGAAAACATTACATCCTCGTGAGCAGGAAGCAGAGTGTACAGAGCTATGGGACCAAGATAAAAAACCTCCAAAGGCCCATCCCTAGTGACTCACTTCCTCCAAGCCAGATTGGCCTCCCAAAGTTCCACCAACTCCCAGGACAGCACCATCAGCTAGTGACCAAACCTCAAAGCACATGACCTTTGGGAGACACTTTAAATTCAAAACTTGAGAGAGTGCCAAGAGTGCCCATCTGAAAAGGAGCAGAGCAGCGGGCATGTTTCAGGAGATGGACAGGCTGCCCAATGGCAGCCAGCCTGCAAGTGTTAGGAAACAATACTTTGGGGATTTAAAATATGGTACATAACTGTACTCATTCTCACAGACAGATTCCATATTTAACTAATTCTCTAGCTCCTTCTCTTTGGTTTTTGCAAAGAGGCTCAGCTGCTTCCTTATTCTCACCTGTGTGTTCTCGCCCTCCAGCCTCGGTGGTCGGATACTGGACAGGTGGATGGTCTTGTAGTCTCCAGAGTTCAGCTTCACAACAATGGCATCCGCATTCAGAACCTGCATCACCTATAAACATAGAGATAAAAATGCTTAAACTGGCTTCAATGGTCACCCTCACAGGCCAAGGGGCCAGGCCCACCACAGAGATAGAAAGTGAGATCAACAGCTTAGGGTAGATCCAGCATCATCCTTTATCATGCAATAATGTCAGGAACAATTGTACAAATATTGGTTCACAGAGATCTTATATTGATTTCTCAATGAGACAGAATCTATATAATTCATAAACATGGTCAATTTTTTTTTTATCTTTTGCCCTGACCAATACATGTGATTAGGTATAAAGCTTAAGAACTGGAAACCCAGTCTCTACAAGTTATTGAACACTTTCCTCAAAACAAGTCCTAAACTAAAATCAAAATCCCTATCTCAATATGAATCTAGGGAAAGAAGCAAGGATTAGATTAGAAAAAGGTACCAGTACTACATGAGAAAGAATCAAAACAAGATACCTCAACAGAGAGCAGAAAAATCAAAGGCACGTAAAGGGCAAAAGGCATTGTCATCTCAACACAGGAAAGGAGATGCTCAGCTGTTAATCTCACATGCAGAAACATTAAATTACTAAAATATTACCTCGACTACTCTAAAAGCCACCTTTTTATTATGGACATGCCTGCTTTGGAAACCAGAATCATTAACATCGTGCCCCATTCTCAGCTGAAAACCATTAACTTCCAGTCTGGGGTATAAGGATATCTATTTGAAGGGCAAAAGCATAAATATTCCTCTGTGAAGGTTATTAGAACATTCCACCATGTGTGCAGAATAAATTTCCATTCACACTGGGACTGTGTCTCATCAGGGTTATAACCAGAACCCCTAATACAGCCGGCAGTGTACAATTCAACCAATTATATTCACACCCTGTTGTTTCAAGGCTGTTTGGTATTTTTGCAAGCAATACTTTGCTACAAGGTAGCTGCTGACTACAAAACACTGTCACCATCCACTCCATCTGCAGAATGAAAATCAAACTCTTCTGTGCTTCAATCAGGCCCCCATCAGGAACCACCAGGTGGCTGAACTACAGGGTCAGCTGCCACACAGGGAGGGTAGACTGGCAAAATTTCTCTCCTCTTTTATGCATGAAACAAAAGCAGCTAGACTCTCCTTTGCCTCGATAGATAAGTATCTTAAAGGAGGTCTCTGTATTTCCTGGAAGGCCTAAGTTTTTTAGCACAGAATACATCCATTTATTTTCAAATGCCTAAAAAAAAAAAAAAAAAAAACACTATTCTCTACTTTTTCCAAAGAACCAGCCAACCATATACTAAAAAAGAGTAAAGAATGCTTTAAGGGACAATCTGAAGAAAGAGTAAAAAGCTAAAACAAGTATGAAATTATGCATGACAGGAAATGACAGGAGCTAAGTGCCATCAAACAGAAAGAATGAAAAAAAAAAAAAATGACAGCTTGAATCAAGCTGTAAGTCCACAGAAGGCTGACTATGACTGGTGAATGGAAAGATATCCCTGGGTTTGACCATTAGGAGTAACAGAAGCACTGTGGTGAACAGGACAGTGATAAGAAAAGTAATGAAGGATTTAAAAAAGAAGCAGATTAGGGGAAGGGGGAATTTTTAATTTTCTACTGTACATAAGATTAACTTGCAACTCTGAAAGCAGTGAAATTCCTCAAAGTATCCTAACCATTTTGCTATAACCCTAATGACAGATCTAAGAAGGCTAAATGCTAATCAAATCAAAGAGCCTCTTATGCCAGTCACAAGAACACGTCCACAAATTTAGAACCTAAACATTGCCTAACCGAAAGAAGGAGAGTAAATCTTATTTGTTACCATCCAAACATATTACTGCCAGGTGAAAATTCCCATAGTAACAGAGCGCCTTCCTAAAGATATTGGCAATGGAGAACTGACCAAAATAGAAAGTTATTTATTTCCCCATCCTTCAAAATCCCACATTTGTGTGAAAGGAAAATGGATGATAGAACATCTGAGCATTGAGGGATCCATGATATGTGCTGTTCTGCTATTCTAACTTCAAACCAAAGAGAAGAAAAAAGGTCCTCCAAGCCACAGCAAGCAAAATAGCTAGTGTAGCCAATCAGTAAAGCTCCTCCCTCAAAAGGATAATCAAAGGATAAGGTAATCCTCCAGTGTCTCAAACGTATACATCTCACGATAGTTCCAAAATTTCAGTGGTGGACAGATCTACACATTTTCTCAGACCCAAACTAACTCTTTTTAAATTGTCAATTGCCCGGAACATCGGGAAATTCCTATAATCAAGACATGAGAAAGTATCTCAACATTCTCTGTACCCTAGTGCTCAGAAAGGAATAATACCAGAGAGAGTATCACAGGGCTCACACTTTCACCCCCTGATTCCAGAATGTGAGGATCCAAGCAGAACCTGTGACAAGTTACTGATGTTCATCAGCCCTTATAATGTGTTAGCAACAGCAGCAGCAAATGGATTCTTGGAGTTGTAAATTTTAGGCCACAACAGCAGATTCTCTGCTCAGCATCTCTCTGATTAGAAACCTCCTCTTCAGGAACTAGACACTCTGACGCTGCCAGCAACGTAGGGCTTAGCTTTCTCGGGAAGGGGAGAGGGTGAGAGCGTGTGTATGTGTATGTGTGGGTGGGTGGGGGAGTGGGATCTATGGCTTTCTATTCTTCTGTAAACTGTGTCATTCCTGTTTAGAGAACAAGTGTCTCCTGAGCAGAGACAAGGATTAAACAAAAAAAAACCTGGTAATAGTCATACACCATACAATAAGTAAAACGCACAGTGGATTACCACCCAAAGCCTGCTCGGCAGCACTGTCACAGACCACACGGGAATGGTGATAGTCTTAGGGAGCTTTTCCTTGGGATAATGGAAGTATTCCCCCATTGCTCACCTTCTCCACAAGCTGCAGATCTCTAATCAAGCCACCCTCGTGCATACACCCCAAGAGATCACCTATGGCTCAGAAGCAGGAATCTATGTGGGAAAAGTCACTAGCTGGACTCAAGACACATGCAATCATCTAATTCCTTCCCCATCTCTTGACGCCCAATTATAAAGGGAAAAATGGTTTAATGATGTCAAGGTATAGCCCAAGGGTGGCCACAACTCAAGAGAACTACCAAGTTCTGCTAGGGGAAGGACACATTCACTCCTCTCAGAGGCCCCCTGCCACCCTGCCTATGGGCGCAGTCCATCCACAGTACTCACTGGTTGACCAAAGGCTGCTACTGTGCAGCTTCTCAGCACCCTGCAGCATGCATAAAATGAACAAAAAGCTTTATCAATAGCCTCCTGAGCTCGAGAGATCCTCCCAATAGCTCCCTTGACAAAATCACCAATAGCTCCAATTTCTGCCACAAATCTCAATACCAGAGAGAAGCAAAAGGACCATCAGTCTAAACAGGGCTTCTACAGGTACCACCAAGGAGAGGCCACTAGGAATGAGACACACATGTCCTTCTACCTCTCTGACATCATGACATCTGTTTTTCCTGCTCCTTAAGATTATTTTCTATGTC
>VMDO01014951.1:18264-52848 GCA_007922755.1 Pedetes capensis | reverse complement strand
AATAATAATAATATTTTGTGTGTGTGTGGTACTGGGGGTTGAACCCAGGGCCTCGTGCCTGCATGCTCTGCAAGTGCAGGACCACTGAGCTGCACCCCCAGCCCCTTTTTTTTTTTTTTTTTTTTTTTGACTTTTTGAGACAGGGTCTCGCTAAGTTATGCAGAGTGCCTCTAGTCTCGCACTTGCGATCCTCCTCCCTCCGCCTTCCAAGCCGCTGGGATTACAGGCATGTGCCACTCCGCCCAGCTCATAATAATAATTTTATAAAAGAGGCTGGGGTGCAGCTCAGTGGTAGAGCAGCATGCAAGAACCCCCAAAAGCAACACAAACACACAAAAAAAAAAAAAAAAAACACCAC
The DNA here is from genome assembly GCA_007922755.1 of Pedetes capensis. Taxonomy (NCBI): domain Eukaryota; kingdom Metazoa; phylum Chordata; class Mammalia; order Rodentia; family Pedetidae; genus Pedetes; species Pedetes capensis. The sequence goes on along the minus strand of VMDO01014951.1, from coordinate 52,490 downwards.
ATAAATGCAATGTGGAGTCTTGATTGAATCATGGATTTGTTTTTTTAATATTTGAAAGTACATTTGGGGAACCACTGGGGAAATTTTGTATTCGAGCATATTTTAGCATATTATGTGGCAGTCCACTCCCAAAGCAATCCTGAAACAGACATTGAAAACACTATGAGGTCGCTATGAGTTGGACCTGACTCGATGGCACCTAAGAACAACATTCCATCTGTTACATCCCTTTCATGGGATAATGGCATTGTGGTCAAATGAGAGAGTATCCTGAGAAGATATGTGTTGGACAACTAAAGGTGATGTGTAAACCTATTTTCAAATAGTTCAAGACAGGAGAATAAGGAAGAAAGTACAGGGATGGAAGCTAGGCATCTGTATAGATATACATTGTTTTTCAGTTTTGACTGGAAATCTCTATAATTTTTCATAATTTAGTAAAAGCAAAAGAAAAACAAAATCCCTAAAAATTCAAAACAAAACAAATAAACAGATGAACCTAACTATATCAAGTTAGTGACATAACCACACATAGAAGAATTATCTCAGGTGATGAAATATGATATTTTCAGTTGCTCCCTGCACTAGTATACATTGCTTGACACCTCCATTGATATATATTTCTCCTATGGGAAAAAGCAATAGCAATGAAATCTTTTTTATTTTTTAATGGCGCTGGAGATCTAACCCAGCACTTTGTGCATGCTAAGCAAGTGCTCTAGCACTGACCTTTGCCACCAGCCCCCCTCCTTTTTAATTTTTTTATTTTTGCGACAGCGTCTTGCTAAGTTGCACAGGCTACCTGTGGCCTCAACTTCACAGTCCTCCTGCCTCAGCCTGCCCAGTCACTGGGATTACTGGAATGTGCCATGTTGCCCAGCATCTAAAAGGTAATTCTTTTCCCCCACCCTACTAGTGATCTAACCCAGGGTCTTGAGGATGCTTGGCAAGCACTCTATCACTGAGGTATAGCTCCAGCTCCAGCAATGAAACCTTTACTGCATTCAATATTGTTAGTAATAATACTAGCATTTTTATTTTGATAAACATGTAGTTTAAATTTTTGAAACCCTGCATTATATATTTTGAAATTATATATTAGACTAAAGCAAGTATTTTTTCTGTTGTCAGTGGGGACCAAGATTTTTAGTACAATGAAAGAGATACAAATATAAGAAGCAACCACCTTATATTTCACTTGAATTGGAAATGTCAGAATAAACTTGTGATTGTTCTCCTAATATAGTCCGCTGAGAAAGTCTGACAACATAGTAACAATGAGAAACACTATTATCTAGCCTGTGGTCTCAAAGAGCCATTTCTGACTAAAAGCTTCCAATTCCCTCATCAAATCTCTAGCATGGAAGCAAACAATTATTTTAACAGATCATTTATTTGTGATGTTTCAGACTAGGACTTCAAGAAACCAGCGCAACCAATAAAATTAAGTTTTGAAAAAACTGCAATGTACAAAATCTTATTGGGATCCTAATTTTACAATGGGCTGGGATTTAGCTCAGTTGGTAGAGCACTGCGCTGCAGTCTCTGAGGTCCCAGTTTCGATTCCCAGCACCACAAAAATGGGAGAAGGACCTGGCAATCCACTCCCAAGGCAATCCTGAAACAGTCTGCCATTGAAAACCCTATGAGGGTTGCTATGAGTTGGATACCAACTCTACGGCACCTAACAACAATTTTACAAAGCTATTATACAAAGATGCCTGCAGCTGTAGCCCTGTGGCATCTGATCCCGTCAGATCTCGGAAGCTAAGCAGGGTCGGGCCTGGTTAGTACCTGGATGGGAGACCACCTGGGAACACCAGAGGCTGTAGGCTTGGGAGAAGGACCTGGCAACCCCCTCCCAAAAATCAATCTGCCATTGAAAACCCGATGAACAGCAGAGAAGCACTGACAATAGTGTTTCCCCTGTTGTACAGAGGGTCGCTATGAGTTGGATACCGACTCGACGGCACCTAACAACAACAACAACAATTATACAAAGATAATTTTGGGACGGGAAAATTGAACATGATCTGAATGTTAGGTAATACAAGAAGTTAATTGATAATATTAATAGCATAATTAATGGGATTTTTAAATGTTCTCATCTACTAGATAGATACTGAGGTGTGTATAAGTGAATTGACAGATGTCTGGAATTTACTTTCAATATCCTCAAAAATGAATATAGATTATACCAGCAATTCAATATCCAGCAAAAATGAATATAGATTATAACGAAGTGTAGAATATTGGTAGTGTTGGACAGGTACATGGAAGTTATAGTAGTCCCTCTAATGCTGTGTGTTTGAAAGTATTCATAATAAAACGCTTTAAGGACTACAAAAGGGGGGGTCATCTGTGTCCCAAGGAAGGACGGAGACCAAATTCACACACGTGCCCTTGTGTGTTAACGCAGTGGACTTGTCTCTGGGCCTTGGCATGAGTTGTTCCTTCTATCCAGAACATCTCTCCACTTTTTCCCTAGCACATGTCATCCGACGACACTTCTCCACGAAGCTTGGGTCAGGCGCTTTCTGAGTTTCTCCTCCGACTTCTGCGGTCTTTTATGGGACATGTGCCTGTCAGTCCAGGGCAGAAGTCCCCCGCCCCTAGCTGGGCCTCCAGTTGACGTGGACTTTAACATGTTTACAAATTTCTGGCGCGGGACTCACGGGAAGACGGGAGGGGCCTCAGAACTTTGCCGAAATCTCAAAGGTCCAGATTCCACATTAGGGAAGGCTCCAACTGACTCTGCTTCCCTCTCATTAGCCCGCCTTCCCCCGTGGGGGCGCGGCCTCCCCTATAGCTGCACTCTGATAGGCCCGAGTTCTTCCGTCGTTCATCTTTCTGGCACTCTGATTGGCTTACGCGCCCCTTGGGGTGTGGCCACGTCTCATTGGCCCTTGCTCTCGGGCGTATGACATTATGCACAGCGTCCGTCGCTTTCGTTCATTCGTCATCCGCGGGCGCCCACCCTGACGAAGGCAGAGAGTAGACAGGCGAACCTGCTGCTGTGGCTGAAGCGAAGCTGTAGGAGCGGCGACAGCGGAGGCAGCAGCCATGGCCGGGGCGGGGCCAGCTCCGGGACTCCCAGTTGCAGGAGGACCCGTGGTCCCGGGCCCTGGTGCCGGCATCCCGGGCAAGAGCGGCGAGGAACGCTTGAAGGAAATGGAGGCGGAGATGGCCCTGTAAGGCCCGCGCGAGGGAAGGATAAAAGCCGTCTCAGGGCCAAAGATGCGGCACCCAGACGCTTCGGGCCGCGATGGGCCTGAGATGTGGCTCCGTCGGGAGGCGATGGGGCCTTCGGGGTGCAGGACGGGGATGGGGAGACTTTGGCAGGGTGAAGGCACGGTCGCGATCCTCCCTGCGTTCCAGAATTGGGGCGAGGACCTGACTTGAGGTGTCTGTCCTGTTCCCCCAAGGTTTGAGCAGGAAGTTCTGGGGGCTCCCGTAACCGGAATCCCAACTGCTGTGCCTGCGGTGCCTGCAGTGCCCACAGTGGAAGCGATGCAGGTCCCGGCCGCTCCTGTGATCCGCCCAATTATCGCGACCAACACATACCAGCAGGTAAGGCCGAGTTAAGGCATGGAAGACAAAGAACGCAATGCCTTGCTCACAGAGTGCGTTTGTATATAGAAAGTTGTTGACGTTTTGGCTTGTTAATTAGCGTGACGAATAGTTCATGGGCCAGGCACTGAGGATACAGTAACGACTAACCCAGACAGTATTTCTTCCATATTTAGACCATATTGTCCAGTCGGACTTTAAACAATGGTGGGAATATGCTACATCTGTTTTAAGTTTGTATTTACCTTAACTCGTTACCGAGTCTGTTGATCAAATTTCAAGTGCTCCATAGCCAGCTAGGGGCTGGGATTTAGCTCAGTGGGTAGAGCGCTGCGCTGCAGTCTCTGAGGCCCAGAGTTCAATTCCCAGCACCGCCAAAATGGGAGAAGGACCTGGCAATCCACTCCCAAGGCAATCCCGAAGCACTCAGCCATTGAAAACCCTAGGAGGGTCACTATGAGTCGGATACCGACTCGACGGCACCTAACAACAACAACAACAACATAGCCAGCTATGTATGACTCAAAGACCAAAGAAAGGAGGGACTATTTAAATGAATATGAGTAAGTGAAATTTGTTCATTCTGACAAGTGTTGCGTGCCTTCTGTGAACAGTTTATTATTTCTAGGTTATTGTTCTTAGGCATTGGGCATATAGCAGAGAACAAAACAGAAAACCTATCACTGCCTTTTTTGAGTTTATATCCTACCAAGGAGAGACAGGTAAAGGTGTTGTAAGAAGGGCCAAGTTTTATCAGCACAGTCAGGGAAGGCCTCTGAGGAGGTCATATTTAAACAAAGATATAAAGGAGATGATGGAAGGAACTACACAGATATCTGGAGTCAAATCATTCCTAGCAGAGATCTGTCAGCGCAAAAGGCCTGAGGCAGGTTCATAACTGTCATGTTTGAGGAACAGGAAGCAGGGAGTGGAATGAGCAAAGGGGAAAGTGGAGGAGATACAGACGCAGAAGTAATAGAGGCCAGATCTTGTAGGGCCCTGTGAGCCACCATAAGGATGGGGTTTTACTCTAAGCTGGGGAACTGTTGGAGAATTTTGAGCAGAAGCGTGATATGGTCCAATATAGAATTAACTGGGTGGCCCTGGCTGTCTGGGGAGTGGACTGTCAGGGCCAAGAGCAGGATCAGGGGACCGAAAAAGAGATTAATTTAACAATCTGGGCAAGAGGTGGTGGTGGCTTGACCCAGGCTGGTACCTGGGAGGTGGGGAGGACCATGGATACAATTTTAGTTAGTGCTGTGGGTAAGATGAAACAAGGTGGTGAGAGAAATTGTTTCTAGGAGAAAGTAAGGACAGCTTTAGCTTGTGTGACCCCAAAAGTTTCCCTGAAAAGTGACCTTGTAGCTGAGACCTGCCAACCAACCAGCTCCACACAGAGCACAGATGATGACAGTGTTGGCCTCCTGGGGTGAGCCAGCCAGAGCAGAGTGGCGGCACCAAGTCAGGCCAGCCACCTTGGTCTTCTCCCCAACAGGTCCAACAGACTCTGGAGGCCCGGGCCGCTGCTGCAGCCACAGTTGTTCCTCCCATGGTGGGGGGCCCTCCTTTCGTGGGTCCAGGTAAGTAAAATGGCAAGGCAAGGGGGTTGAGATGAAGCAGAGTGTTAAAAACTATGCCCAGGACTTGTCTGCCACCATCCTTTTCTCTCCTCTCCCAACAGTTGGCTTTGGCCCTGGTGATCGGAGTCACCTGGACAGTCCAGAGGCTCGAGAAGCCATGTTCCTGAGGCGAGCAGGTAGGTTGGGGATCAGGACCCCACATTTAACTGCACACACCTGTTTAGGTGACTTCATCTTCTCACCTGAATCTCTGCTTTACGTCACCTCCATTCTTCTTCACCCTGATACCATGATTTTTCTGAAGCACAAACCTGATCATGTACTTTCTCCCTTAAGCCAATTGGCTCTTAACCTGGTCTTTGCAAACCAGCTCACACACTGTCGCTCCTAGGCCTAAATCTTTGCTATGTTTCTTCCCTGCACTTAACACCTTGTAATAAGCTAACCAATTCGCTTAGTGTGGTTATCTTCTCTTGCTTTCTCTAAAATGTGAGCTTTGTGAAGGCAGAACTCTTGGTTCTTGCCACACTGTGATCATGATATGCTAGTGGTGAGGGAATGAGCAAACCATGCAAACAAGCACCAAGTTCTGCAGCCGGTGGTCATGACCCTACATTCCCTGGTTCCTTGCAGAGAGAGAGCCCCACAGCCTCCCCAGGAGCCCCAAACATTGCTGAGATAGGTCAGCAATGCTTTTATTGAGGAACTTTCTCTCTGCTTCTCCTTGTCACTCGGCTAGAATCTTCCAGCCTGTCCTCTCCACAAAGGATGTGTGTTCTTATTTGGATATAAAATTTTGGTCTAATTTCTATTAAACAAGCTTTTTGACTATATCATCTAAATCTTGTTATCTTGCGTGTGGGTGTGTAGTGCTAGGGATTGAACCCACAGCCTTGTACGTGCTAGGCAAATGCTCTACCACTGAACTACAATCCCAAACCATTGGTTTTTTGAGACAGGGTCGTGTTATGTATCTCATGCTGACCTCAGACTTGCTGTGTAGACCAGGCTGCCCTCAAATTTATAATCCTCCTGCCTCTGCCTTATGAGTTCTGGGATTACAGACATGTCCTACCATGCCTGGCTCTGTTATACTTTTTTATCTGATGACAACTGAAAAGTGTTAAGATTTCTTACTCTTGAGCATTGTTTTAATCAAAGTGCAAATTTGGCCTAATCACCTTAACCCTCAGGACATCCATGGCCCAGCCAAGAAGGCTGTGCTTGAATGCCTGCTGACCTCCCATCCCTTCTTACGATGCTCTCCAGTTCCCCCCTTACTCTGACAATCACGCCAAACTGGAAAGGGAAAAAGGGTTTGCGGATAATGTTCTTCCTGCCAGTAGTATTTCCATCTGCCTTCACCTGACTAACTTCATCGCCCTTTGGGTCTTAGCTCACAAGTCGCTTTCTCAAGAAACCTCTCTTCCCACTGTCTGGGTCAGAGGCTTCTCTGGGCTCTGACAACAACCTGGTCTTCCCTCCCTACCCTGGACCTCTGCCTGGGCATTTCCCAGGTCCAGCCCTGAGCACGGACGTCTCTGTTCCCGCCTGCTTGGGCCCAGGAGCTTCTGGAGAACCCCTTTTCTGTTGCTGGGTCCCTAGCATTGCTGGGCCTACAGGAGATCCTCACAGTTAACTTTGGTTTGGGGGCTGTTTGTGTATTTTTGGTGGTGTTTTTTTGTTTTTTTGTTTTGTTTTGTTTTTTGGCACAGAGTCCTTCTGTGTAGCCCAGGCAACCTGGAACTCACGATGCAGTCCAGGCTGACCTCAAATTCCACATCGATCCTCCTGCCTCAGCCTCCCAAGTGCTGGGATTACAGATGTGCACCGCCATACGTAGCCTCACAGTAAACTTTTGCCGAATGAACCAAGACCCGCACATCCCCCAGAAGAGTCCCCAGACTCTTCTCCATTCTTTCTTGGAGTACCCCTACACACCTTGCCCCAAGGGTCCCTGTCCCCCATGACACCCCCCATCTCTCTCTCCCACAGCTGTGGCCCCTCAGAGGGCCCCTGTCCTGCGTCCGGCCTTCGTCCCCCACGTGCTACAGAGAGCAGGTGAGGGGCCAGGGTCATCATCCCTGCCACGCATCTCCCCCATTAGGCCCTGCGACTCCCCCACTAACACCCTGACAGATTCTGCTCTCTCTCCTGCAGCAGGTGGCCCCCGCCCTATGGCCCTGCGGCCCCCTCACCAAGCTCTAGTAGGACCCCCGCTGCCTGGGCCCCCTGGACCACCCATGATGCTGCCACCAATGGCTCGGGCCCCAGGGCCACCCCTGGGCTCCATGGCTGCTCTGAGGCCTCCGCTGGTGAGTATGAACAGACTGCTAACCTCAGAGGTGTGGTGGGCAGGAGACAGCCCGTCGAGGCCCCGTGGGCTGTAGAGTCTGCTTTCCTTTGGCTGCTTTCTCTGACTTTGTCCTTCTGTCTCTGTCTTGCTCTGTTTCTTTCTGTGACTGTATCTGTGTTTTTTGTTCCTCTCTCCACATTTATTTTTGGAGACAGGGTTTCTATAGTCCTGGCTGGCCTGGATCTCACTGAGTAGTCTAGGCTGGCTTGGAGCTCGTAATCCTCCTGCCTCAGCCTTCTCAGTGCTGGGATTACAGGCGTGTGCCACCACACCCAGCTCACTTCCCGATTTTGAAGAGCATAGAGAGAAACAAATGCTGTGGGTAGATTTCTGTCTTTGTCTCTCTTTTTTCTTTGGTTTTCCCTCCTCATTGATGTTTTTACCTGTGTCTGTGTCTTTCCCTGTCTGCCTATTGCTCGCTGACTAGAGACTTCCTCACCTGCTGTCTGACTCCCAGGCCATTGCTTTGTTGTAAGGCATGGGGGTGGAAGTAAGATCCAGGCCTGTGAGCTGGCCCTCCTCATGCCCTCCTCTTGCCCATAGGAAGAACCTGCAGCACCCCGAGAGCTGAGCCTAGGTCTTGGGCTGGGCCTGAAAGAGAAGGAAGAGGCGGTGGTGGCAGCAGCGGCTGGGCTGGAGGAGGCTAGTGCGGCGGTAGCTGTGGGGGCAGGAGGAGCCCCAGCTGGCCCCGCAGTCATTGGACCCAGCCTGCCACTGGCTCTGGCTATGCCAATACCTGAGCCTGAGCCCCTGCCCCTCCCGCTGGAGGTGGTCCGTGGCCTGCTGCCCCCGCTGCGCATTCCTGAGCTCCTGTCCCTGCGTCCACGACCCCGGCCGCCTCGGCCTGAGCCACCCCCTGGCCTGATGGCTCTTGAGGTAAGCAGGGAACACAGCAGTAAGGGGACAGAGCAGGCAGGGGAGACAGACAGGAGCCCGAGAGCAGGAGTGTGCAGCAGCCCTGTCCAGAGGGTGGGGCCTAGAGCAGAGGGAGGCAGACACGCACCCCACGCCCAGCAGAATGGGCCCTTCACCTGGAGGCAACAGGGCTACTGGCAGAGCGGAGCAGGAGATGCCACCACCACCATGCCTTCACCATCCCCTTTCCCCTGCAGGTCCCAGAGCCACTGGGAGAAGACAAGAAGAAAGGGAAGCCTGAGAAATTGAAACGCTGCATTCGCACAGCAGCTGGGAGCAGCTGGGAGGACCCCAGCCTGCTGGAGTGGGATGCGGGTAAGTGGGTTGAGGCAGGGGGTCAGGCATTGCTCCGGCCCGCTGCCCATGGGGGCTGCAGACAGGGCTGGGGAAGCAGGAATCTCCACAGCTCTTCGCAGGACAGGCACCATGGTCAGTCCACCTCAGCGAGTGGCTGCCCCGCCCCAGCCAGAGGCCAGAGCTCAGTGGAGGTGATGGCCCCTAGGGTTTTCTGACTGCCCTCATATTCGTGAGGGGCCTGGCCTGCTGAAGGCCAAAGGTCATTCCTTTTTCCCACCACTTCTTATGAAAAGATTTTAAGCCCAGAATGACACATTGAAGAGCTCATCCACCACCTAGATTCCATAGCTACCATTTGCCATATTACTTTATTCCTGTACATGTCTGTCTATGTGGTGGTGGTGGTGTTTGCAGTGGAGGGGATCAAACCCAGGGCCTTGTGCATACTAGGTAAATGCTCTACCACTGAGCCACATTCTCAGCTTTATCATTGTTTTTAGCTTAGTCATTTGAAGCAAGTTATAACTGAAATTATTATTTCACTTTTTAATACCTTAGTATTTATCTCCTAAGAAAGATTTTCTTTCATATAGTATCATTATTGGGGGCTGGGATTTAGCTCAGTTGGTGGAGCACCGCACTGCAGTCTCGGAGGTCCCGAGTTTGACTCCCAGCACTGCAAAAATGGGAGAAGGACATGGCAGTCCACTCCCAAGGCAATCCCGAAACAATCAGCCGTTGAAAACCCTATAAGGGTTGCTCTGAGTCAGACCTTGTCTGAAAAAAAAACAAAAAGCAAAAAAACCCCAAAATAATACCATTATCACATCTAAGAAAATTAGCACTTCTATAATATCCTATATTCAGCTTATAATCATATTTCCCCACTTGTCCCAAAACTATTTTTTCTTCAAACCTGAGTGCATTTACATGTATGTCTTTACGCTTTTTATGTTTTTATGTTTTGCTTTGTTGTTATTGTTACTGTTTTGAAGCAAGGTCTAGCTGTGTAGCCCAGGCTGGCTTCAAACTCATGATCCTCCTGCCTCCGCCCCTGGAGTGCTGGAATTACAGGCCTGCACCATGCCCAACCTCTACATTTTTTTTTTTTTTTCCTGTTTAAACTGGGCTAGGGGATTGAGGATGTAGCTCAGTGATAGAGCTCTTGCCTAGTGTGCTCAAGGCCCTGGGTTTGAGCCCCAGCATGCAAAAAAAATAAATAATGTTTTAGAAAATTGCCGACTGAGGTGGTGCACACCTATAATTCCAGCACTAAGGAAGTGGAGGCAGGAGAATAGTGAGCTCAGGGGCTACCTAGTGAAGTCCTATCTATAAATAAATCAAACAGGCAAACCAAAAAATAGCCTGGCTAAGGAAGCAGAGTTACATGCTGGCACTCACTTGGCCAAGTGCAGGGCGAGGAGAAATGAGGAACAGAGAGCAGGGTCTCAGCTCCCACTCATGTTGGTGACCCATCGCACCAGATGGGGAGGGAAGGTTCTCGGGGCACCTCTGCCTGCTGAGCCTGCTGGAACTCTTGCCTCTGGTTGTTGACGTCAGCAGCAAGAGTGGTTCTCCCAAGGCAGAGGGGAAGAGCAACTGGGGTCAGGCGGCCTCTGCTCGCTCAGCCGCAGGAGGCCCTCCTGCAGCCTCGTGTTACCTTTTAGTGTGAGGCGCCCTCCCACTGCTTCCTTTGGTGTATAACATTTTTTTGGTCTCACTTTATATTTCCAGCTGGCCTAGAACTTGCTATAAGTAGCCCAGGCTGGCCTCAAACTCACAATGATGCCTTGTGTCTGGCATTGTTTGGTTGTTTGTTTATCTGATGGTTCCTTCCTGGGGTGGCCAGACTTGCTCCCAGTGTCCTTAATCACCACAGAAGCCGTGGAGCCACCGCAGCAATGGCTGAGGAAGGAAACATACCGCCCCAGGCCTCTTCTAGTTCTGTGACCTTGAGCAGCTCACTTAGCCTTTCAAGCCTCATTTCCCTGACTCCAGAGAGGGCCTAGTAGGATGTGCCTCCCGAGGACACTGGGCTCAAGCACGTTCAGTCCTGAGGATGTGCTTCAGGGTAGCAGCTGAGATCACCTGGAGGAGCGGGCAGCATGTCCCAACCTCAGGCTTTATGAAGGAGGCAGAGCTGAGGAAAGATGGAGGCTGAGGTGCTATGGTGGGAGGCTGGTAAAGGTCAAGGCCCAAGGGACATCCATGAGAAGGTGTCCAGAAGACGAAGAATCACCAGGGTCTCAGAGTAAAGATCAGGGCTGAGACGGAGTTAGCAGCTTCGTCGTGGGAATGGGTGACAGGCCTGGGTGAGGAAGGGCGATGCACTTACAGGGTAAAACCAAGGGCCCGATACCTGAGCTCTTGTCCTAGCTCTGCCACTTGCTGGTTGGGTAAGGGTGGGCAGTGACTTGGCCTCTCTGTCACCATGAGTGCCAGATGTGGCATTGGGAATGCCAGACGTGCTTAGCAGTGTGCCTGGCATAGGGCCGATAATCCCCACATGTCGGCTGTTATTCCTGAGGGTCCCTGGATAGAGACTGCAGGGGCCGAAGGGAGAAGAGTTTGGGATGCTTCCAAAGAAGCCGGGGTCAGTCACACGGAGCGGACACTAGGCCAGCATCTGCGTCCTCAGACCTCTTCCCTCCCAACCCCAGATGACTTCCGGATCTTCTGCGGGGACCTGGGCAACGAGGTGAATGATGACATCTTGGCGCGCGCCTTCAGCCGCTTCCCATCTTTCCTCAAGGCCAAGGTGATCCGTGACAAGCGCACAGGCAAGACCAAGGGCTACGGCTTCGTCAGCTTCAAGGACCCCAGTGACTACGTGCGCGCTATGCGTGAGATGAATGGTGGGTGAGGCCCCTGGGGACGGGGTGTGGCTGGCTTCTGGCCGAGGCTGACCCCACGCCTGACTCTGCACCCTCCGTTCCCACAGGGAAGTACGTGGGCTCGCGCCCCATCAAGCTTCGCAAGAGCATGTGGAAGGACCGGAACCTGGATGTGGTCCGCAAGAAGCAGAAGGAAAAGAAGAAGTTGGGCCTGAGATAGGGCCTGTGGCTGGGCACCCGCTCCCACCTCGCCGGACACTGGCTCCTCCCCTCCTGCAGTTGTCTTTGGAGAACTCCTGACTGTCCACCCACCTGCCCCCAAACCAGTTTCAATAAATTTATGTTCATTTCCATCGCTGGCTGGGCGTGGAAGTGCTGTGTGGGGCCAGGGTCTGGCATTCCCCACCTGGGATAGGGGAGCCTTGAAAGTTGTTTTGGAGCCCCGACCGTGTGCCCACTTCCTCTTAACACCTCTCAAGTGCATGCTGAGGGAGAGGGGGATTTTGGCAAGGGCCAAGCCAAGCCAAGGGTCAGATTCATGTCACAACTCCAGCTTGTATTCCCAGCCCTGGGGTAGAGCTTGTCCAGCCTGCCCTCCTGGAGCTCACGACCAGTAGGTTTTCATCCATTCTGCAGACTTCCCAAGGGTCTGGACAACCCCCAGGGCTCAGCGGTGACTGAAACATTCCTGGCCCTGCTCCCTCCGAGCTCACGCTCAACTGTGAGACCACAGGCCCCAGCCGGACAGCCCAGAGTGGTCCAGGCGCGGCCTGGGGAGCCCGGGAGCTGAGCTGGGGGTCAGGGAGGCTTCCTAAAGGAACTGGCCACTCAGACTCTCATCCTCACCTTCCAGACACCTCAGACTGTTTCTCTACCTGTATCTCTGAGTCTCTGATCGCTCTTTGCATCTGTGGATCTGTTCCCAGCTCCCAGCCTGCCTCCGCCTGTCTGAGGAGGTGTCATGCGGGACTTTGAATGCCAGGCCTAGAACTTAGGCTTTACACGGAAGGCAGCAGCAAACTCCGAGAAGCTGAGACAAAGTGTAGGCAGCAAGCAGGGGCATGGCATCACAGATTTGTGCCTATCTGTGATCCTAACAACTCAGGAGACTGAGGCAGGGGGATCATAAGTTTGAGGACAGAGGCAGCCTATGCAACAGACCCTGTGTCAGAATAAAAAATAAGGGGGCTAGGGGTGCAGCTCAGTGGAGGCACATCCTGGGTTCAATCCCCTAGTACCACAAAAACAGGGAAAAAAGACAGGGGGTGCAGCTCAGTAGTAGAACATTTGCCTAGCGTGCGCAAGGTCCTGAGTTCAACCTGTTCGTAGTGTGAAAAAAGATCCCGAAGGCAGGAGTGGTGGTGCACACCTTTAATCCCAGCACTCAGGAGGCAGAGGCAGGAGGATCACGAGTTTGAGACCCGCCAAGACTTCATCTGCAGACTCAAAATACAAAGGAAGCAAAGAAGGAAAAGGCCTAAGGCCACTGGAGGTCTGGAAGGAGGCTGGCCAGGCAGGTCCAGGTCAGGGGAGGAAGACTGTGTGGGGTGTGGGGAGGGGACCAGAGTCTCCCAGGGATCCATCCATCAGAACCCTAAATTGAGGGCCAAGATGGGAAGGACTTTGTAGTGGATGGGGGTGGGGGACACCACCAAGGCCTCTCTGGAAAGATCTCCCAAGAGAGGTGTCAGATTTCTTCTGTTCCTGTCTCTCCCCCTTGCTGCCCCCTCTCTTACGTCACATTTTCCAGTCTGGTCAGGGGTGAGGGCCTCCCTCCCTGGCAGGAAGTACCCTTCAGCCCCCTGCCACCTGGGCCTGACCATTCAGCCCCTGGACCCCCAAACTCCTCTCCCCTCATCTCTAGCCCTTCCTAACCCTGACCCTCTTCTGCTCACTGCAGCCATAGGAGTGAGAGGGAGATGGGAAGAGGGGTTGGTTCCAGAAAGGAGGGCTGTTAAAGTGGGCACAGGAGGGCAGGGGACAGCTGCAGATGGTGAGGACGCAGCAGGCAGAGATTCAGAGATGGAGCAAGATGCCAGGGGAGGGGTGGGAAGACCAGAGGCCGACACAGAGATGGAGGACACAAGAGCACTCGGAGAAGGGAGGGACTTGTCAGGAGAGACTGGGGGACCCAGAGATGGGGACACCAACCAGAGGAGAGGCAGACATGGAGAGACACACAGGACAGAGGCCAGCTTCAAGGGGAGGAGGCTGTGAGGGTAGAACAGGCCCAGACTCCCTTCCTGGCTAGGTGGATGGAGACGACACCAGGGCCACACCAGGGCTCAGTGGCTCACTCACCACTGCATTCAATACCAAGTGACTCTCCTTTTCTAATTTTTATTATATTATGTTATATTATATTATATTATATTATATTATATTATATTATATTATATTTTATAACATGGTCTTACTATGTAGCCCTTGCTATCCTTGAACTCACTGGTAGCCCAGGCTAGCCTCAAACTCTCAATCCATCTACTTCAACCTCCCTCATGCTGGGATTACAGACGTGTGCCACCACACCCGGCTGTGACTCTCCTACTTGAGCCCCAGTTTCACATCTGTAAAATGGACAGAACAGTGGCCCCCACCCTCTGGCATGGTAAATAGTTAATGATGAAGGAGCTGGTTGAACACTGGAAACCATGCATATTAAAAAGATTATCTTTAGTGGTAAATATGTATTCATGTAGGAAGATATACACAAGCACGGTGTCTGAAGCCATGTTACCTGGGCTAAGGTCCTAGACTTAGCAAACAAAAATATAGGATGTGGCTGCACACACCTATAGTCCTGGAACTCAGAAGGCTGAGGGAGGAAAATGGCTGCAAATTTGAGGCCAGCCTGGGTTATATAAGAAGACCTTGTTTCAAAAAAGCAATAATAAATAATAAAATACAGGACACCTAGTTATTGGATTTCAGATAAACAATTTTTAGTATAGGTTATATATTCCAAACATTTTATGTATATATACCATATAGGTATGTATATGTATATGTATATATACCATATATGTATGTTTATGTATATATACCATATACCATATATTCCCCCACATTCTGTCAACTTGTCATGCTGTGGGGGCTTGCATGTTGCTGTGAGGCTGAAAGCTATGCCACTGGTATTTCAGATACCAGCAAGGCCACCCATGGTGGACAGGTTTCAGCTGAGCTTGCAGACTGAGATAGACTAGGGAGAAGGACCTAGCAGCCCACTCCTGAAATGGTCAGCCATTGAAAACCCTGTGAATAGCAGAGAAGCACTGTCAAATATAGTGCTGGAAAAGGAGCCTCCCGGGCTGGAAGGCATTCAAGAAATGACTGGGGAAGAGTTGCCTCCTCCAAGTAGAGCTGACCTTAATGATGAGAATGGAGTATAGCCCCTGGGACCTCCACTCACTGATGTAGCACGACTCAACATGAGAAGAAACACAGTGCTGGCAACAATGAGCCCAACATAAAAAAATTGTGTGCAAGGCACAGTGTCAGGGAATGTTGTGTTCTGCTGTACTTAGGGTCACTGAGTCAAGATTCGACTCCATGGCACCTGACAACAACGTGTTATATCTATGAATCTTTTTTGCTTTTTGCTGAATGATTTGAAGCAAGTTAAAGACATTAAAGCACTTCATCCCTATTATATTTTCATTTCCTAATAGAGACATTTTTCATATCATACCATTAACACAACTAAGAAAATTAATTATTCCATGTACTGTCTCATTCAATTCATAGTTAAATTTTCCCAATTGTTCCAAACTATTATCTCATGGGAGGACATGGCTCTAAAGAGAAACAGAAGTGGGAGGATGTGTGCCTCAATTTCTCCCCGCTTAATGTGGGGATTAAAAGACTATCTATCTCATAGGAGGATTACACAAAGACTCCTTGCACATGGCTTATTGGCATGCAGTGAGCCTTGATTTAATGTCAGCTGTTATTATTATGGGCTGGGGTTTAGCTCAGTTGGTAGAGTGCTGCGCTGTGCTCTCTGAAGCCCTGGGTTCGATCTCCAGCACCACAAATAATGGGAGAAGGATGTGGGAGCCCACTCCCAAAGCAATCCCAAAACAATCAGCCATCGAAAACCCTATGAATAGCAGAGAAGCACTGACATAGTGCCAGGTATGGCACAGTGTCAGAGAATGTTTTGTTCTGTTGTACATAGGGTCGATATGAGTTGGACCCGACTCAACAGCACCTAACAATAGTTATTACAATTGTTAATGTCCATGGTGTTGACATTATTTGCGTGTGTGTGTGTGTGTGTGTGTGTGTGTGTGTGTGTGTGTGTGTGTGTTGCTAGGGATCCAACCCAGAGTCTGCTTCTGAGCTACATCCCCAGCTATCATTTTTGATTGCCACTTGTCGCAAGCAGCTCCAGGACACCATCCCCAACTTGGCCTGGTAGGGGATTCTGGGTTGACCTCCTTCTACCCAACCCCTGCCAATTGTGACGTCGCTTAGTTGCACGCTGTGGAGGGGGTATCTGGCCGGAAATCCCTCTTCCTGTTGCAGATAAGCAGTGCAGCTGACCCCAGACCCTCCTCCCCCAACCTCCCATGTCATAGGATCAAATCCCCCAAATGGACAACCTGCCCACCAAGCCCTTTGCACGCCCCCATCACCCCATAAACACCCCTCATCCCCAGCACTCCACACCCCCGTTTGCCCTGTCACTGTGCCCCAAGCCCTTCTCCAAGCCCAAGCCACCCCTACAAGGTACAGCTCCAGGAGCGAGTGCGCATCCCTGAGGCGGGGGGCGCGGCTCGGCCCCGCCCCCGCCCCTGCAACTTGACCCAAGCTGCGACACCGGGCTCTGACGTCTCGGAAAATTCCCCCCTCCTCAAGCCCCCGGGGAGGGGGTGCATGGTATGAAATGGGGCTGAGACCCCTGCCTGGGGGCAGAAGAACCCGTCAGAGGTGAGCCATGAACCAGGAACTGCATGGATGCCTGGGGGTCTGGGTTTGGAAGGACCTTGGGGTCTAAACTCCCAAGCAGATGGGGGTCTGGGCTCCTGGGTCTGAGAAAAAAGGGAACCAGACGCTCCAGGTTCCTAGAGAAGGGGTGAGCAGACTCTGGACTCCTGGGTCTGACAGAAACCATAGCTGGAACCCAGGGGTCCCTAAGGGTCACCAGCTCATCCACTAATTGCTCCTTGGACCTTTCCCTACCCAGAACATTCAGAAACGGCATCCATGGATTTGTGGAACTGGGATGAAGCGTCCCCACAGGAAGTGCCTCCAGGGAGCCAGCTGTCAGGACTGGGTGGGCTGCTGGGGCTGGTACAATGTTGGGGGAGGGCACCCAGGTGGGCGGGGGGGGGAGCCTCTGCTGATCCCCCAACCCCGGCCTGGCCCTTAACGTCCTTATTGCCTGCAGAAGGAGCCGAGATTGGCTTCTACGTTCCTGAACTGGAGCGCCAAGGGGAGACACCGACAACTGGGACGTGCTGGAAAGGTGGCTACGGGGCTGGGACCCCTAGGGTGCTGGCGGAGAAGGCGGGAGGCTGGGCTCCTGGGTTTAAGGGCGGAGGAGGGTATGCCTGGGCTCCTGGGACTGAGAGGGGAGAGGCCGCCAGCTCTGACTCCAGTGACCCCCGTGGGTGGGTAGGTGGCTGGCTGAGGTCCCTCAGCCACTGCGCACACGCTTCCCTAAACTCAGCTGTGATCGTATTCCGCAGGGTTCCCAGAGCTGGACTGGAGCCCCGCGCCACCCCGCGCAGAAGCCCCGTGGGGGGCGGGTGAGTGTACGCGGGGAGGAGCTGGGAAAAGCGGACTGGGGTCCTAGGGCACCAGGGCTGGAGGGTTAGACCGAACTTTTGCAGAGGAACAGGATTAGGCATGGGGACGCCTGCCCTCAAGGTGGCCTGGAATGGAGCTGGGAGCCCTGGTCCGGAGCGCCGGGACAGAGAGCCTAGACCCCTCGAACTCCCAAGGGTGCGGGGACCAGGACACCGGGGCTCGCCTCCCTAGCAGTCTGCTGCTCCCCACAGAGCCTGCCCCTCACGCCCTGCCGTGGTCCGGAGACTGGACAGACCTCGCGTGCGGCGCCTCGGACCCTTGGAGCTGGGCAGCTCAGACCCTGGACCCCGTCCCTCTCGGCCCAGGTCCCTCCACCTGCCCCGGTTCCAGAGTGGCGAGCCGGAAGGGTGCCGCCTCGGCGGGAGGGGCCCCCTCGTGGTCGCAGGCTCGGGCTGCCTGGAGCACCGCCAGCTGGGACTGTTCTGGGGGCCCCCAGGGCGCCACCTGCTGGGGCGACGGCCTGAGCTGGGAACCGCGAGCGGACTGCACCACTGCGTGGGACGGGCCTGCGGGCTCCGATTGCCCCACCTCGTGGAACCCCGGGCTGCCAGAGGATGGCGACATCGCTCTGAAGGCTTACCAGACCCCGGGGCTCACTACGCCCTCCGAGCCGGGGGGCCAGGCCAGCCGTGCCACTGGGATTCGGTACCCCAAAGTTAACCACCGAGGTGAGAGGTCCTCGCAGGCCCCCAGGGGGGCAAAGCCGGAGTTATGAGGCGGGGCCTCGGCACCGAAAGGGGCAGAACCCGGGAAATTGGCAGCGAGGGGAGGAAGGTAGGTGTCTTGGAGCTGGAGAGGGGAGGGGCGAGGGGACTCAGTGGTCTCCTAGGGAACAAAGGGACGAGGACCCCGATTCCTGGATTATGTGAAAGGAAAGAGAGGACGCCTGGGTCTCTGAGGTGGGGAGGGCAAATTCCTACATCTTCTAGATGCGGGTCCCCGGGGGGCCGACTCTTGGGTTTCATATAGAGGGATTTGAGCTCAACGAGCAGGGGGAGATATGGGCTCTAGGTCCCAAGTTGGGACCTAGACCCTGACGCCTTCCAAGTGAAGGATCCCCGACTCCGAGTCATCGTGTCGGTGAGATCTGGGCTGTGCTCATCTCCTTCCACCCCGCAGGTCCCATTCAGCTGTGGCAGTTCCTCTTGGAGCTGCTGCACGACGGGGCGCGGAGCAGCTGTATCCGCTGGACGGGCAACAGCCGCGAGTTCCAGCTGTGCGACCCCAAAGAGGTGGGGCAGTCCCCCTAGCCCGCCAAGTCCCGCCAGGTCCGCTTTAGTCCAACCAAGTCCCGCCATCCCTTTGCCCAGTCTTTGGCCCCGCCCCCAGCCTCACCCCCTCTAGACCACGCCCATCTCCGCTCAGTCCCGCCCCTTCTTCCCCCTCTGACTAAGCCAGGCCTCCGCCCTAGGTGGCCCGGCTGTGGGGCGAACGCAAGAGGAAACCTGGAATGAATTACGAGAAGCTGAGCCGAGGTCTGCGCTACTACTACCGCCGCGACATAGTGCTCAAGAGCGGTGGGCGCAAGTACACTTACCGCTTCGGAGGCCGCGTGCCCGGCCTAGCCTGTCCGGACGGCGCGGGGAATGGGCAGGGAGCGAAGATTCAATAAAAACATCCTGGCAAACCTTGTCCCGCGTGCCGGACTGCATCCTTCCCGCTGACATTGTCTAGACCCTCCAGGGAACCTAAGAGTGCACGCCCCCATTTAGGAATTTGGCCTCCCCACTTCGGAGACTCAGGCATCCGGACCCCCATCTCTTTCCTGTCACATAAGCCACAAGTCTGGGTCGTCGTCAACTTGGCCTCTAGATTATCCGTGTCTTGGTGTTCCCCAGCCAGAGGATCAAGGAATTCGAGCCAGGAGCTCACTGCCAGTTTCCCGGGTCCCTCCCCCTTAGTTGCCCAGGTACTGCCTAGCTGCTCCACCTTCCCTTCCTAGGGAGTCTTTCGGTTACCAACTCACCGTGCTGCGAGATCCCACGACACAAATAATCATAAAGGATCCCAGAACCTTAGGGAGCCTGCCATGTGCCCACCCTGTGATGGGACAAGCAAAGGAATCAAAGTGAGTGTCCAGAGGGTCTACTGTGTCCCTGCTCTGAGTAGGGGCTTCAAAGGAATCAGACCTGGTAAGGCTTGGATATGGATTGTCCCCACAAATTCATGCAAGAATTTAATCCCCTAAATTTTATGTTAATGTATTAAAAGGATGGCAATTTAGTGGTGTTTAGAAGTGGCCTTTTTAAGAAGTGTGAAGTGGTTAGATTTAGGTTATCAGGGTCGTGGTCCCAGGATGGAATCCTGTCGCTTTATAAGGAGACACAGGGATGCTCTCTGTCTCTTGCCATGTGAGGCCCTGGGCCACCTCAAGACTGCCAACAAGGCAATCCATCTGGGTATAGTGGCACACACCTGTAATCTCAGCACTCGGGAGGCTGATGTAGAAGGATGATGAGTTGAAGGCCAGCCTGGGCTATGCAGTGAGATAAGAAAGAAAGAGAGAGAGAGAGAGAGAGAGAGAAAGAAAAGAGGAGAGGTGAGGAGAGGAGAGGAGAGGAGAGGAGGGAAGGGAAGGGAAGGGAAAGGAAAGGAAGGGAGAAAGAAAGAAAAGAAGGAAGGAAGGAAGGAAGGAAGGAGTCAAGGACAATGCCATAGCTAGAACAATGCTGTTTAGATGACGTTGAATTGGGGTCGAATCATAAGATCCTATGTACAACAGAACGAAACACTCCCTGACACTGTACTGTACCATGCCCAGCACTCAGTGCTTCTCTGCTATTCATAGAGTTTTCAATGGCTGTTTCGGGATTGCTTGGGCGGGGGCATTGCCACTTCCCTCTCCCATAACTAGAATGATAGATTTACCATTTTCCCAGATGGAAGGATTTTTGCCAGATCCTTCACAAACCCAGCCTTTAACTTCTAACCTCTTCTGCCTGTGACTCAGGACTTTGGTTGTTAAGCCATTAGCCGCGCAAATCTCTCAGTTGTGCTTTCTGAGGTTTGAGAAAAGACGGTGACGAACATGGAGGTGGTGTCTAGGCATTCCTCATACTTTGACGAGTGATACTAGAGGAAAGACTGGTTCATTTTCAATCTACCATGAGGGTAGGGATTTTTGTCTTCTTCACTAATGCTTTCTCCCACCTTATATATGCGCTTGTCGCCGGGTTGGCGTTCAATAGTATTTCTTGCATTAATAAAAGTATTTCCTCTGGGATACTTCCCCCACGCCCACCCTCCAGCCAGTAAGAGCTCTAACACTTCTTTCCCCGCGTTAAGTCAGAAAAGTGATGAGAATCTGGAACCAGAAGTTTTGAGCACCGGCTCAGAGCCATTGGAAGCGTCGCTCAAGCTCACGATTGGGCCTGCGGTGTTGAGGAATAGGGCATTCAGCCCAATAGGAGGCCGGCGTTGTCTCGTGGGGGCGTGGCCTGAGCCGCTTCGGAGACCGCCTCCCCAAGGGCGCTCTAGCCCCGTGGAGGACTCTGTTCGTCTCCTCCCCTCCCAGCTTCCGGCCGGTCTTCATTCCGCTTCCTGTCTGACATTGGCGTCTTCGTGAGGGTGACATTGAGCTGCTGGCTGCATCGGGGACGTCTTTAGGTGAGTGCGGAGGACTGGGAGCCTAGAGAGCTGAGGAACCGGACCCTAGATTCTCCGAGAAAGGGACGAGGTTCCGGGCCGGTGGCAGCCGCCTGCCCTGGGGCCCTGTTCCAGCCGTGATAGGTGAAGATTGTGTTGTTCTTCCTTAATACCGGGCATTCCAAGCAATTTGTATCAACTCAATTATTCCTCCATCTAGCCCTGGGAGGTAGGACCTGCGATTATCCTTTTTGACGGTGAGGTGACTGAGGCTCATATGCTAAGTGACTTAGCCAAGGATACACCGCGATCAGGCTTTGGACCCAGTAATTTAGACTATGCCTGCAGTCGTACCACTGTGGCGTCCGATCCCGTCAGATCTCGGAAGCTACGCAGGGTCGGGCCTGGTTGGTACTTGGATGGGAGACAGCCTGGAAATATTGGGTGCTGTAGGTTTGGGAGGAGGACCCAGCAGCCCACTCCCGAAACAATCAGCCATTGAAAGCCTTATGAGTAGCAAAGAAGCACTTAAAGTAGTGCCGGGCATGGAGCTGTGTGGGGTAGTGTTTCCTCTGTTGTACATTGGGTCGCTATGAATCAGACCCAGCTCGACTGCACCTAACACCAACAATTGAGACTATGGTGCTTTTAATCACCAGTCCACATAGGTGGCCTCCCCCAGTTTGTTTGAACTACAGCCTGTCTCCCCTGGTGTCTCATCCCTCCTCCCTCTTGGACGTTGGAGGAGCCACAGCATCATCTTCCATCCACCCTCACTCTCAAATATAAGGTCGAGATCTTGCACCAAATTACTCCTGCGACTGGGTCTGTGTTCCAGCGACTGGTGTTTGCATCCCTTCCTCCTCAGTTCCTTCGTAAAGATTCTTCTAGTGCCCCAAACGCCCATCACTACGTTGGATCACTTGAATTTGACACTACTGTGTTCACCTTTGTGTAGTGGTGTGGTTCCTCGGATTCTCTGGAAAATGGGGAATTTCTCTCCGGTTGCCTGATGAAAGCTGTGTGCCATCTCTTCACAGACCTGTTAAAGGTTTTTAACCCTGGGTCCACAGTCAATAGAATTCAAGGAGTGCTGGTACTTGAATGGGGTGAGAGTGTATTACATCCAAGGTTTGATTAACCTCTAAAAGAATTTAGCTCAGTTGATAGAGTGCTGCTCTGTGCTCTCTGAGGCCCTGGGTTCAATTCCCAATAGTGCAAAAACTAGGAGAAGGACCTGGCAGCCCACTCCCGAAACAGTCAGCCATTGAAAACCCTATGAATAGCAGAGAAGCACTGACAGAGTGCTGGGCATGGCACAGTGTCAGAGAATATTTTGTCTGTTGTACATAGGGTCACTATGAGTTGGACCTGACTGGAGGACACACAACAACAGCAAACAACAAATTGAAATGTAGCATTTCCTTCTATTAGCAATGGAGGCAACAATTTTGGTAGGCTTATCAGCATGTGTGACTGTCAGCAATCAAAATCACAGATATTCTTACATTGCATTATAGTTGCAAATGGAACAAACTCCGTTTCTACTCATGATTATTTCAAAATTGTGGTGCTTAGTAAATCCTCCACTCAATATAACTTTTACTCTGCAGTTTTTATGCAATGTCTTATACATTTAAACATATTCTTAGAAATTTATAGGATTCATCAGACCCCTGAGGAGTTTGTGGCACCAAAAAGATTAAGAATCTGTGCTGATGATTAAGACACCTCCATTTGTGTACCGTATGACCTTGGGAAGTCACTTAGACACCGTGTCTCTCGTGGGGGTAGTAGGGATAGTAACAGTTCCTGCCTTGTAGAGGGGCTACAGGAGTAAGGTGGGTAGAACAGCGCCTGGCACGGGGTAAACGCACAGTGTTAGCTAGTATTGTTTTGGGACAAAGCCTGATTTTGCTAAGGAATTGCCCAACCCTGCAACCTGCTGTGACTTATACACTCAGATATATGGATTTGCGCTGCCCCATATCTCTGTATGTTGACAAGGTAGCCGTAGCTTGTTCACTCCTGTATTGTTTTTTTTGTTGTTGCTTGTTTGTTTGTTTGTTTGTTTTGGTGATACTGGGGGTTGAACCCAGGGCCTTGCACTTGCATGCTTTGCAAGTGCTTGACCACTGAGCTGCACCCCAGCCCTTTTTATTATTATTATTTTTTTTTATTTTACTTTTTTGAGACAGAGTCTCACTAAGTTACACAGACTGCCTTTGGTCTCGAACTTGTGATCCTCCTGCCTCCACCTCCTGAGCTGCGAGCTGCTGGGATTACAGGCTGCTGGGATTACAGGCAGGATTACAGGCGTGGGCCACCATGCCTGGCTATTTTGTTTTGTTTGAGTCAAGGCCTCACTACTTACCCCAGGCTGGCTTTGAACTTGCAACCCTCCTTCCTCTGCCTCCCAAGTGCTAGAATTCCAGGCGAGTGCCACCACACCTGGCCTGTTTATACCCAGTCATATGGGTCTGGGTCTTCTCCTTTGGGCCTGGCTGGGCTGACATGCCATTCCTCAAGCCTCCCAGAACTACAACCAACACCCACTTCTTTTGCCTCCAGGAGTCAGAGTCATGGCTGAAGACATCAAGGATAAAATCAAGAACTACAAGACTGCCCCCTTTGATAGCCGCTTCCCCAACCAGAACCAGACCAGGAACTGCTGGCAGAACTACCTGGGTAAGTGGGGCATTGGAGGGTGTTGGGGAATGCAGACCTTCCCTGGGTCGCACACCACAGGCTCTCACCTCTTACCTCCTCCGAGGGGACCTGTGCATCTCAACCTGTTCCCTTTCCATCTGGGCGTCTTGTCTCAGGAGGTGCCAGGCCCCTCATCACCAGCTCTGTTCAAGGTGTGGGCCAGGCTCAGAAACTTTGGTTCCTACTATGATTTTTTTAAAGGAGTATGTGTGTGTGCACGTGCACACCAGTGCACATATACAGAAATGTACCATAAAGCTGGGTGCAGTGGCGCACGCCTGTACTCCCAGTGGCTCGGGAGGCAGAGGCAGGAGGATCACAAGTTCAAGACCAGAGGCAATCTGCGTAACTTAGCGAGACCCTGTCTCAAAAAGTTAAAGAAAAAAATGGGCTGGGGGCGCAGCTCAGTGGTCCAGCACTTGCAAAGCATGCAGGCGCGAGGCCCTGGGTTCAACCCCCAGTACCACAAAAAATAAAGTAAAATAAAACAAAGCAAAACAAAACAAAACGTACCATAACCCCAGCAACTCAGAAGAGTTGCAAGGTCAAGGCAAGAGGCAGCCTTGAGTCTCTCAGTGAGACCCTTTCTGAAAATTAAAAAAACTAAAAAGGTACTGGGGTATAGCCCAGTAGCAGACCACTTGCAGAGTATGTGCAAGGCCTGGGGTTCAACCCCCAAGTACTGCCAAAAAAATAAAAAAATAATAATACATATACCACTGAATGAGTAGTGCTTCAGTGATGCCCTGTGCCGTCATAATCCACACAGAAAAATGGGTGTTGCCAGCACTCCAGTCTCTTCTGCCCGCGTTCTTGCCCTGTATCGAACACTACTCCCTATTCTGCAGTAGAGGTGTAGCCCCACCTACTTAAGGTGATCTGGTTTTGTTTTTCTACCACTGTAGATTTGCCTCTTTGTGCCCTTTATAAATAGGGTGTGGATTGTTCTGTGTTTGGATTTCTTCTCTCAGTTGTTCTTCAGATTCCTATATGTGGCAGCATATAGTTTGCTTGTTTTCATTGCTGTGTAGTTTTCCACAATCCTATTGAGGGACGCTTATGTGAATTCCATTTTCGGGCTCTTATAAATGCTACTGCTGTAAACATTCTGTTTTTGATTTGGTTTGGTTTGGTTTTGTCTGACACAGTCTTGCCGTGTAGCCAAAACTGGCTTTGAACTCTGTCCTCCTGCCTCAGCCTCCCAGCTGCTGGGATTATAGGTGTGTGCCACTGTGCCCAGCTAGGAACATTCTTTTTGGTTTTCTGAGACAGAGTCTCGCCATGTAGCCCAGGCTGGCCTCGAGCTCAAGATCCTCCTGCCTCAGTCTCTGGAGTGCTCGGATTACAGGTATAGACCACCATGCCCAGGTTACATTGCCTACTTTTAAGAAACAGATTATCTTCCTCTTGCCTTCCTTTCTCAGACCCAATGCCTTAGCCTTCAGACCACCTTCCCCTTTCTTTGCCCTGGTTCTGGACCTCCATCATCCCTACACGTGCCCCTCCTGTTTCCCCATCGTTCCTGATTCCAGAACCTTCGAATGGAACATAGTTCTCTAGGGTTGCAGAATCACCTTAGTGAGGTGAGGCTAGCCCTTTTCAGTACACTTGTAAACTTGTACTTCCTGCCTGTGTATATGTGTATCTATAACTGATCCTAATGTAAAGAGTATTTCTGAATTTTGACCAAAAATGTGTCCCAGCCCTTGGTCTGGGCTGACCCAGACCCCCTTTCTTCACAGACTTCCACCGCTGCGAGAAGGCGATGAACGCGAAAGGAGGCGATGTTTCTGTGTGTGAGTGGTACCAGCGGGTCTATAAGTCCCTCTGCCCCATATCCTGGGTATGTGCCTCCACGAGCCCTTGGGGTGCCCGGGTGCCGACTTAGCGGAGGGGAGAGTGGTGACTTCTGGGAGCTCATCCTGCTGAGGCAGAGGGAGGACGAGGCATCGCACTGGCCACAGGTCTCAGGCCTTTTCTGCCACCTACCATTGCCTGCCTTCCTCCTTCCCCAACACTTCACCCAGGCAGGACCCTGGGCCAGGCAACGCAGCTCATCCTGCCAGGGCTCTCTCACTCATGCGCACTGAAGTATAGCCCATGCAGGCCTGTCCTCTTTATCATGAACACTTTAAAATTATGCGTAAAAGTAGAATAATTCAGTGACCTCCCATACCTCCATCACCCAAATTGAACAGTTGTCGAGATTTCTTCACATTCTCTTCATATATTTATTTCTTTTTCTTCTTTTCTTTCCGTTGCGAAGTATGCTAGAGCACATCTCACACATGGCTGTTCCCCCACCTATTTCCATGCACATCTCCACAGAATAAGGACACGGTAAAGCAGTCCTGTTAGCCCTGATATGCCCAGAGCTTTTATCAGTGTAGACTGCCTTTTCCTATCCTGTGCCCATTTTTGTTTTGTTTTGATTGTTTGAGACAGAGTTTTGTTGTGTAGCCCAGGCCAGCCTTGAACTTGCATCAACCCTCCTGCCTCTACCTCCCAAGTGCTGGGATTATAGATGTGCACCACCATGCTGGCTGCCGCCTTCTTTTTTTCTTAATGTAAAGGTTTGAGGTTTTTTGGTTTGTTTGTTGGTTGGTTGGTTTTCAGTTTTATTTTTGACAGCCTCTTGCTGTGTATCCCAGGCTGGCCTAGAATTCATGATGCTCCTCCCGAGTACAGGGATTATAGGCATGCTCCATGATGCCTGGCTTACCTAAGGAATTTATTTAATATTACCCTATTTCATCAAGTCACAGTACCCCATTGACTATAAGATATATTGAAAGATGTTCAGATCTTTTTAAAAATTACTGAAAATGAATGTAGCAATGATGTTAATTTCAGAGATACCAAAATGAAAAGTCAGGTGTCTTAGAATCAAAGTATAATACTACCGCAGAGGTAACTGCTATTAACCAATTCCTTTTTTCTCTGTATAAATTTAATGTACATAAAAGCCTATGGAACTTTCTGCATATGAAGTTCCATACTATGTGTTCTGTTCTTGACTTGCTTTGATTAATCAGCCTGTCTGGGAGCCTTTTATATGAAAGTGCATGTAGATCGGTTTTACTTGTTTTAATAACTAATAGATGCTTTTTTTCTTCACCTAGTGCTGGGGGTTGAAAAAAATTATCCTCCAATCTCAGCATATGAATTTGTAGAGGCAAAGGTTAGGGATGGGGTTTGATAACTTTTCCTGTAATATGACTGTTTAATTTTTAATTAAGTAATTAAATTTTTTCCAAGCCATCTGTATTTTTAGTTTAAAAATAATCTTTTGTTTCCCTATAAAAATAATATTGGCTTTTTGTAGAATCTTTAAAAAGATCTTTATATAATATAGAACATCAAAGCTTCCAAGTCACCTCTTTCTGAGCCCCTAAGTAGTTAGGTATAAATCTTCCATTCCTTTTCTTTTTCTTTTGTTTTTGAGACAGGGTCTCACTACATAGCCCACGCTGACCTCAAACTTATGATCTTCCTGCCTCAGTCTCCTGAGTGTTGGGTTTGCAGGCGTGTGCCACCAGCCTGGCTTTCCACTGCTTTTCTGTATGCTAATATGTGCATGTGTGCATGTGTCTTTACATACTTTTATACAGTTACAGATTATACTCTACATGCTGTTTTCCACTTTGTGCTTTTCACTTAACCTGCATTGTTTTGTGCCAGTGTAACCTATTTTCATGCCAATACATGGTTATTCACAGGTGGCCTTCACCTCTTTTTTTCCCCTGACACTGGGGATTTGAACCCAGAGCCTTGGATGTACTAGGCTCAGTCTTTTACTATTTTAAATGATGCTTCAGTGTCCATTTCCGTGGCAGGTAATGGTTTTCCCTGTATATGAATGATTTCTTTAGTTTCTTTACCTGAAATGGGATTACTGGAGCAAAGGGTAATTTGTCAAAGGATCAGACCAGCCTATCATTGTCCCTCAGTACCCAGCATTGTATGTTTTAAATGCTAATTTAGACAGTTTAAAAAAAAAAAAAAAAAAAAGGAGAAGGAGGTGGTAGTGGTGGTGAATCCAGCAACTGAGGAATTCAGAGAGAACTAGATGCACCCCCGTCTGTGAAAAGATACTCATCCCCACTCAGGTCATCAGGGACCCACAGCTTAAAACAATAAGGGTGCTTGTAACCTTGTAGTCTGGTGTGTAAAAAGTAGAAAGGTTGACACTGGCAAGTTTCAGTTACTGGTTCTATAAATTGGTCTGATCAGTTTAGAGGTTAAATTGGCAAGACCAGCATTTTATTTTATTTTACTTTTTTGTTTTTTTCGATAAGGTCTCACCAATCCCCAACGCTGCTCTCTCCGCACAAAGAAATACGAAGGTCACAGACAGGGTCTCACTATGTAGCCCAACCTGTCCCTCAACTCATGATCCTCCTACTTCAGCCTTCTCAGTGCTGGAATTATAGGAATGTGCCTCTGGATCCAGTGCCAGTGTCTTTCAAATGAAAAAAATCTGCCCCTTTTAACCTGGCAATTCCTCATCCTACAAAAATCTGCATGTATAAGGATGCCCACTACAGACTTGTTAGCAATGGGGAATCTTCCTAAATTACTGAAGTTCGAAAAACAGCAGTCCAAATATCTCTATATCCATTAGGGAGAATATAGAGAGAACTCTAAGACCTGGGAAAGCACATTGCAGGAATATCTATATAGTCTGACCCAGTATGTATATTTTTTTAATAATAATATCTATAGTGGAGAGTGTTTATAAATAAAGTAGGCCTGTACATGGCACTTTGTTGTTGTTAGGTGCCATTGAGTCAGGTCTGACTCATAGCAACCCTGTGTACAACAGAATGAAACACTCCCCAACATCATGCCATACCCAGCGCTATGTCAGTGCCTCTCTGCTGTTCATAGGGTGTTCAATGGCTGATGATTTTGGGATTATTTCGGGCTGCTAGGTCCTTCTTCCATATTTGTGGTGCTGGGGATCAAACCCAGGGTGTCAGCACAGAGCAGCACTCTACCAACTGAGCTCAATCCCAGGCCCACATGGCACTTAGTATGGGTCAAGTACATCATAATTGCTTTATATTACATAACGTTACACATGCAAAAACAACTGTATGAGGTTGTACTATTGACAGTGCCCTCATTTTGCAGAATTGGAAACTGAGGCCCAGATAGGTTGAATAACTTGCCTAAGGTCAGACAGCTGGGAGGTGGAGCCAAGATTTGGATTCAGTCTCCACTGTCTGCTCTCTCACCCACTGCCTGTAATACTAGCATGTAAATATGAGGGTGGGTGTGTGTATATAAAAATGGCTATGGTAGCCAGACCCCATGGCACATACCTGTAATCCCAGCACTTGGGAGGCTGAGGCAGGAAGATCAAGAGTTCAAGGCCAGCCTGGGTAACTTAGTGAGACTGTATCTCAAAATTAAAAAAAAAAAGAAAATTTCCCTTTATTAGTAAATGATGGCAGGGTGCACAGTAATACAGCATTGGCTTTTTCCATTATGCATCCTTTATATCACTTCTGGCAATGCTTTCATCAACCCACAAAGTTTATGGAGCCTTATAGCTAATATGTTGTTGTTGTTGTTGTTAGGTGCCGTCGAGTCGGTATCCGACTCATAGCGACCCTCATAGGGTTTTCAATGGCTGTTTCGGGATTGCCTTGGGAGTGGATTGCCAGGCCCTTCTCCCATTTTTGTGGTGCTGGGAATTGAACTCGGGACCTCAGAGACTGCAGCGCAGCGCTCTACCCACTGAGCTAAATCCCAGCCCATAGCTAATATGTAGTAAAACTCAAATGCTTATTTGGGTTCTATTCCCCTTTTTTCCCAATGTACTCATGAAGTTGCGCTGTTTACAGTGAGATTGTCCTCTCCCTGTTCATCCCTCCACATTGACCCTCCTCTCCATCCCACCTTCCCCAATCTTTGCTTCCCTCTGCTAGTTCTCTCCCTCCTTTCTACTCTTTATATTATCCCTTCTTTGCTAGGTTTAATTGTGCATTTTTATATATCATCTTATGTATAGGATTTTTTCTTTAAGTGTGACTCAGCTCCCACATATGAGTGAGAACCTACGGTATTTCTCTTTTTGAGCTTGAGTTTGTTTGCTTAACATGATGTTCTCCGGTTCCATCCATTTTGCTGCAAATGATATTATTTCTTTTTTTATTATTATTGCTGAGTGGTATTCCATTGTCAAAATTAAATTTAAAAAGGGCTAGGGATGTAGCTTTGTGGTAGAGCACTAGGCCCTCTGTTCAATCCCCAGCATCATTAAAAAGGTCCAAAAGAAGGTCCACAAAGAGCGAGGCGTCAGTTCTAGGGGGGTTAGCAACTTGATGTGGGCCTTCCCGTCATTTTTATGTCTGCATACTCAGGAACATGAAGGTTTTACTATACTCTTATTTGGCACCTTTTTGCACTCGACTACATAACTTGGAGATCCATTCATGCCAGAGCATAGATCAGTTTTTGTTCACAGCTGCCTAGTATTCCATCTTTCCTCTGTTCTGACAAACAGCACGAATTGTTGGCCCTGAGGTTCCTGAAGCAGGCCCAGCCATGCTCTTGAGGCTCTGAACCGTGACACATCTCTACATATCCCTACTGTGAACCTGAGGGTTTTCTGCCCATTACTCCCTGCAAAATGTCAGCTGCTTTAGGGCAGTGAGTTTTGTCCTTTGGGGTCCCTGTTGATTCCTGGGCTCCTTGGACAATAGTTGGCAAATAGCAGACACCTGTGGTTTCATGTTAAGCAAAAGCACAAATGGGCAAAGTGAGGAATGGAAAAGCCCACCCATCCAGTCCCCCACAGAGGGGAGTGACACTGTCTTTCTCTCCGCAGGTCTCAGCCTGGGACGAGCGTCGGGAAGAAGGCACGTTTCCAGGGAAGATCTGAACTGGCTCCACCCCACCTCTCCACTGTCCTCTGTCCTCTGTCCTCCTCCCAGGGTGGGGAAGGGGGACCTGGGGCCCTGATGGTCCTACCCTGGGACCCTGAATCATGATGCAACTATTAATAAAAACTCCCTGGAAAAGCGTGTGTAAAAGAGCTGGACGGCTGGGCAAAATGCTGGCGTGGGATCAGTGCTGACCAGCAGGGGGAGCTGTGGAGCACACATCTTCTCTGGTTTTCCTATTCTTTATTGACCTTTGACCACCATCTCCTCTGTGCCAGTCAATGCAGAGTGTTTATACAAAATAGCTTCAAGTCTCTAATGTACTAATATTGATCTGAATATTTGCCCTGATCATCTATAGATTTTTAACTTTTTGTTTTGTTTTTTGAGGCAAGCTCTTGCTAAGTTGCATAGGATGGCCTTGAAGTTGGGGTCCTCCCACCTCAGCCTCCAGAGTGGCTGGGATTGCGGGTGTGAACCACTATGCCTAGCATGTATATATATATATATATATATATATATATATATATATATATTTTTTTTTTTTTTTTTTTAATGGTACTAGCAGGCCTGAATGCAGGGCCTCAAGTGTACTTTGCAAGCTCTCTGCCACTGAGCTGCACCCCCAGCCCCTTTTTAAATTTTTTATTTTGAGACAGGGTCTCACTGAGTTCTGCAAGCCATCCCTGGCCTCAAACCTGTGATCCTCCTGCCTCCGCCTGAGTCACTGGGTTTACCGACATGCGCCACTGTGCCCGGCTTCTCAATATATAATTTTTAAATCATATAAAGGAAGTATAATAACTCTTATGTACCCATCACCTAGCTTCAGAAATCACCAACAAGCAACCTATCAGTTTGGGTTCTAATTACCCCATTCTCCCCTAGATAATTTTATTATTTACTTATTTGTTTTTGCAGGCTGCGAATGGAACCCAGGGCCTCACACATACTGGGCAAGTACTCTACCACTAAACTATACCTGCATCCCTTCCCTCAGATAATTATAAAGCAAAACCTGGGGAGTATATACTTTATCTGGAACATGCGTATCTCTTAGAAATTTTTAAAAATGTAATCAGGATTCTGTTATTATATGTAAGAAATTAGCAGTGCATTCTTAGGATCTAATGAGCAGTCTCACACACAGTGGGTCATTTCTCCCTGTGCTTCATGTTGGTTGAAATGATGCCTGGGGTCCTTTGTTGTTCAGTGCCATCCAGTCAGTGTCTGAATCATATTGACCCTACTTACAACATGCAAAACACTATTGTCAGTGCTTCTCTGCTGTTCATAGGGTTTCCAGTGGTGAGTTGATTTTGAGAGTGGGTTGCCGGGTGCTTCTCCCAAACCTATAGCACCTGGTGTTCCCAGGCGGTCTCCTATCCAAGTACAAGCCAGGCCCGACTGCTTAGCTTTCGAGATCTGATGGGATTGGTCGCCACAGTGCTCCACTGCAGACATAGGAGTCCTTTGAGAAGGCCAAATTAAGAATGCCTTTCACAATGTCCCCAAAGGAATATACACAGTGACATCCCAAAATGCCCAGCAAGTTTGTGGACAGGGACCTTGTGACAGCATGGCCAGCAGGACCTCCTGCTAGCGCTGAGTCTACTCCTACCTCTAAGTGGAGCTGTTTATTTGCAGGATTACCTAGGACAGTGGGACAGGTTAAATTGTACCACAGGGACAACCAGAAAACCCATAGAAAAATGCTGCATGTTCGTTAATAAACATGAAGGCAAGAGAGAAAAAGAAGTAGAGGAAGAATACGGATAAAAAGGTACCTACAGGTTAGGGGGCCAGCAACTCTGCCACTGTGGCATCTGATCCTGTCAGATATCAGAAGTTAAGCAGGGTCAAACCTGGTTAGTACTTGGATGGGAGACTGCCTAGGAACACCAGGTGCTGTAGGCTTGGGACAAGGACCCGGTAACCCACTCCCAAAAAACCCATCAGCCATTGAAAACCCTATGAATAGCAAAAAAGCACTGATAATAGTGTTTTACCTGTTATACATAGGGTCGCTATGAGTTGGACACCGACTTGATAGCACCTAACAACAACAACTGGGCTTTAACTCAGCTGGTAGAGTGCTGCTCTGCACTGAGGACCTAAGTTTGATCCCCAACACGTCAAAAATGGAAGAAGGATGTGGCAATTCAATCCCCCAAGCAATCCCAAATAGCCATTGAAAACCCTATGAAGTTCGCTATGAGTCAGACCCCGCTCAACAGCACCTAACAACAGCAACAGGTTAGGGAGGTCGCTTAGCAGTAGAGCGATTACCTAGCATGTATGAGGCCCTGTGTTCCATCCCCAGTGCTGCCAAGGGAGAAAGAGATATCTAGGAGACCTTGGCCGGGAGTGGTGGCACACACCTGTAATCCCAGCATTCGGGAGGCTGAGGAAGCAGATTGACATGAGTTCAAGGCCAGCCTGGTCTATATAGTGAGTGCCACGCCAGCCTGGGCTGGGATTTAGCTCAGTTGATAGAGTGCTGCTCTGCAGTCTCTGAGGTCTCAAGTTCAATTCCCAGCACAGCAAAAATGGGAGAAGGACCTAGCAATCCACTCCCAAGGCAACCCCAAAACAGCCAGTGAAAACCCTATGAGGGTCGCTATGAGTCAGATACCAACTCGAGGGCACCTAACAACAACAACAACATACCAGCCTAAGCTACATAGCAAGACTCTGTCTCAAAAAAAATAAAGGAAGGAAAAAAACAGAAAACCTACTTGGAGCCAAGTGTGGTGGTGCGTACAGTCAGTGACAACACCTTCCTCACAGGGCTGTGCAGACTGAAAGAGATACTACATATAAGGTGCCTACAACAGTGTCTAGTAAGTTTTAAGTGTCTAGATCATGCTCTTGCCTGCAGCCGTAGCCCTGTGGCATCCGATCCCATCAGATCTCTCAAGCTAAGCAGGGTCAGGCCTGGTTAGTACTTGGATGGGAGACTGGCTGGGAACACCAGGTGCTGCAGGCTTGGGAGATGGACCTGGCAACCCACTCCCAAAAATCAATCCGCCATTAAAAACCCTATGAACAGCAGAGAAGCACTGACAATAGTATTTCACCTGTTGTACAGAGGGTCACTATGAGTCAAACACCAACTCGATGGCACCTAACAACAGATCATGCCCTGTGCACTGGAAATGCTTTCCAGGCACACTGGCCTCTAACTATGGTTTGTCCCCATCAGAACTCATGCTGAGGCTTGGTCCTCAAAAGAAACAGTATTGAGAGGCTAGTGGCCTTTTTGTTCACTTTTTGTGTTTGTTGTTTCTTGATACAGGGTCTTGCTATGTGGCCCAGGCTGCTCTTGAACTTGGGATCCTCCTGCCTCAGCCTCCCAAATGCTGGTATTGCAGGTGTGCAGCACAACGCATGGCTGGTGATGGACTATTACAATGCTGTTGAGTCATGAGGAATCTGTCTTCACGGGGAGATTAGTGCCATCTCATCATGGGAGTAAATTCTCACTCCAACAGGACTGGGTTGGTTGCCACAAGTATGGGTCACAGAAAGCAAGGCCACACCTCTGTTTGACCTCTTTGTTGTTGTTGTTGTTGTTTTTTTTTTTTCTTCAGTACTGGGGGTTGAACCCAGGGCCTCCCACCTGCATGCTTTGCAAGTGCTGGACCACTGAGCTGCACCCCCAGCTCCCCCC
>VMDO01014951.1:0-18164 GCA_007922755.1 Pedetes capensis | reverse complement strand
ACCTTGCAGCAAGCCCCCATGTAGCTGTTCTATGTACCGAGCTGCAGCAAAACAAGTCATCCTTCCTGCAGCTGGATAGTGTTTGCCAAGACCACTAGAGTCCCCAATAAGGGCAAGGATGAAGTACACATAAATATAGAACTTTCCAGAGTCTGGTTTTGCCTGGGGCTTGTGGTCTCTGAGCCTATAGTCATCTCTGCTCCATGGCTTAACAACAATTCATCAGGTGATAAACATGTTGTTGTTGTTGTTAGGTGCCGTCGAGTCGGTATCTGACGCATAGCGACCCTCATAGGGTTTTCAATGGCAGATCATTTCAGGATTGCCTTGGGAGTGGATTGCCAGGTCCTTCTCCCATTGATAAACATTGGATGATTCTATTTGGGGGCTGTTATAAATAATGCTGCTATGAATTTCATACACATATTTTTGTGTGAATATGTTTTTTTGAGGGGCGGGGTTGAACCAAGGGCCTTGCATATACTTTGCAAGTGCCCTACCACTGAGCTATACTCGCAGCCCCTTTTCTTTTCATTTTTTATTTTGTTTGTTTGTTTGTTTTTGTTTATTGTGGTATTGGAGGGCTGTACTGGGTCCTCATACACACTTTGCAAGTGTTCTCATACTTTGCAGGGTCCCATTATGTTATGCAAGCTGCCTCTGGCCTTGAACTCCTGATCCTCTTCCTCTGCCTCCAGAGTTAATGGGATTACAGGCATGTGCCTCTGCACTCGCCTGAGCATATGATCTTAGATAGATATCTACCTCGGAGTAGAATTGCTGAGCCATATGAGAAGTCTGGTTTTAACTTGAAGAATAGCCAAACTGTCTCCCACACCTCTGCACCGTTTTCCATCCCCCAGCAGTGAGTATTTTAGCTCAGTTGGTAGAGCTCTGTGCTACAGTCTCTGAGGTCCTGAGTTCAATTCCCAGCACCACAAAAATGGGAGAAGGACCTGGCAATCCACTCCCAAGGCAATCCTGAAACAGTCAGCCATTGAAAACCCCTATGAGGGTCGCTATGAGTCGGATACCGACTCGACGGCACGTAACAACACAACAACAAGCAGTGAGTGAAGGCTCTGATTTCTCCACATCCTCGCCAACCCTTGTCATTTCCCAGGTGTTTTATTATAGGCATCCTGGGGGATGTTGTGAAGTGGCATCTCATTGTGATTTTGATTTGTATTTCTTGAATGCTGAATGAGGGCTGGGATTTAGCTCAGTTGGTAGAGTGCTCTGCACTCTGCTCTGCTCTGCAGTCTCTGAGGTCCCAGTTTCGATTCCCAGCACCACAAAATTGGGAGGACCTGGTAATCCACTCCCAAAGCAATCCTGAAACAATCAGCCATTGAAAACCCTATGGGTGTTGCTATAAGGCGGACACGATTCAACAGCACCTAACAACAACGATGAGTGTTGTTGAGCGTTATTTAATGTGCTTATTGATTGAACAGCTGAGATTGGAAGATTGTGAGTTCAGGCCAGCCTGGGCTAGGTAGTGAGTTCAAGGCCAGCCTGGGCTAAAAAGAGTGTGCTTATTGGCCAATTATGTGTTTTCCTTGAAGAAATGTTTATTCAAATAATTTGCCCACATTTATTTTTTCAGCTTTTTAAAAAACATTTTATTTTGCAATGCTGGAGTTACAATTGACAAATGAAAATTGTATATATTTATGGTATACAATGGGCTGTTGTTTTGGGTATATATACATTATGAAGTTATTAAGTGAAGTTAATGGACATCACTTATGTATGCATATATGTATTTATGCAGTACTGGGGATTGAATCCAGGGCCTTGCATATTCGAGGCAAGTGCTCTACCACTGAGCTACATCCCCATCTCTGCCAGTGTACAGTTGTTAATAGAATTCCCTTACATTCTGTCAGGTCAATAGTAATATCCTCTTTCTCTCTCTCCCTCTCCTCCCCCCCCCTTCCCTCTTTCTCTCTTTGTTTTGTGGTACTAGGGGCTAAACCCAGGGCCTTGTACATACCTTACAAGTGCTCTGTCACTAAGCTGCATCCCCAGCTCCTTTTTAAATCTTTTATCTTGAGACAGGGTCTCACTAAATTATGCAGGCTACCTCAGACCTCAAACCTGCCATCCTCCTGCTTCTACATCCTGAGTCGCTAGGATTACAGGCATATACCACCACGCCTGGCTCTTTTTTCTTTCTTTCTTTCTTTTAGGCAAGATCTCACTATGGAACCCAGGCTAGCCTCGAACTCACTATCCTCTTGCCTCAGCCTCCTAAATTCTGAGATTACAGGTGCATGCCACCATGCCTAGCACCTTTTTTCTTTTTTCTTTTCCTTCTTTTCTTTTTTTCATTTTTCTTTTGTTGTTTTTGCAGTACTAGAGGGTTGAACAACCCAGGCCTCGCACGTGCTAGGCAAGGACTCTACCAGTGAGCTGCACCCACACTTCCTTTTTTACTTTTTATGTTGAGACAGGGTTTTGCTAAATTGCGTAGCCTGCATCTGGTCTTGAACTTGCAATCCTCCTGCCTCAGTCTCCCAAGCTGCTGAGATGACAGGCATGCACCACAGTGCCCAAACCCCTCTTCACTCATGAATTTAATAATTTTAATCTTCTCTCTACTCGTTTTCAACTAATTCCTTGTTAGTTTTTTTTTTTTTTTGCTCTTTCAAATAACCAACTTACGACTATTTTCTCTATTGTTATTCAATTCTCTATTTTATTTATGTCGACGATTTTATGTATTTGTTATTTCCCTTCTGCTTCTTCCCTTGGGTTTCATATGCTCTTCTATTGTGATTTGCTTAAGATGGAAGATCAGTTGTGAGATTCAAGATCTTTCGTGTGTGTGTGTGTGTGTGTGTGTGTTACTTGCAGATTAAACCCAGAGCCTTACACATGCTTTGCAAGTGCTCTACCACTGAGCTGCACCCCCAGCCTATTTTTTGTCTTTTACCCTGAGACAGAGCCTCACTAAGTTACACAGGCTGCCTCTGGCATTGAACCTGCGATCCTCCTGCCTCTGCCTCCTGAGTCGCTGGGATTACAGGCATGAGCCACTGCTCCTGGTTGATCTTTCTTTTTTAAAATATAAGAGTTTGCAGCCTAAACTTCCCTCTAAGCGCTGTCTTCATTGCCTGTCACACATTTTGGCACATTATACCTTCATTTTAATTCACCTTTAAAAGCATTTTCTAACATCCCTTATGACTCATTGTTTGACCCATGGATATTTGTGTGTTGTTTTATTTCCACATATTTGTGAATTTCCAAAAATTCTTTTTGTGGTGTTGCTTCATAATTTCATTCTATTGTCAGAGAACACACCTTGCATGGTTTCAGTCTATTTAAGTTTAATGAGACTTGTTTTATGAACTAACATGAAGTCTCTCCTGGAGAATGTTCCAGGTGCACTTGAGAAAAAGGTGTCTACTTCTGTGGTTGGGTGGGGTGTTCTCCATACGTCTTGTAGGTCTGTTGTTGTTGTTAGGTGCCGTCAAGTTGTGTCTGATTCACAGCTACCCTCATAGGGTTTTCAATGGCTGATTATTTCGGGATTGCCTCAGGAGTGGATTGCCACATCCTGCTCCCATTTTTGTAGAGCTGGGAATTGAACTCGGGACCTCAGAGTCTGCAGTGTGGCACTCTACCAACTGAGCTAAATCCCAGACCTCTTTTAGGTCTAGTGGGTTTATAACATGGTTCAAGTCCTCTGTTTCCTATCCATCCTCTGTCCACTTGCTCTAACCATTAGTGGCATATTCAGAGTGGAATATTGCAGCCAGTAGGGGGCAGTGGAAGAAAATAGGATGAGGTGATAATAGGGAATAAAATCAATTTACAAACAAGAGGTGACAGGTGGGAGTAATGAGCCATAACAAGGTGTGGGATTAACTCAAACCATGACTCCTGAGATCTAAAAAAGTCTCCAGGGAAGGAGTGTGAAGGATGATAAATCCCAAATTTAGTAGCAAATCTATCTCTGGGGTGGCATCGGGTGACTTTGGATACATCTGCAATATGTTATTGTTGTTGTTAGGTGCTGTTGAGTCGGGTCCAACACACAGTGACCCTGTGTACACAGAACACACCACTCCCCAATTCTGTGCCAAGCACACCATCTTACTTATGTTTAAGCCCATTGTTGCAAGCACTGTGTCAATCCATCCAGTTGACGGTTTTCCTTTTTTTCATTTACTATTTTCCCAAACATGATGTCCTTCTCCAAGGATTGGTCCATCCTAACTACGTGTCCAGAATACGGAAGACGCAGTTTTGCCGTCCTTGCTTCCAAAGAGCACTCTGGTTGCACTTCTTCTAGGACAGATCTTTCGGACTGTTCTTTTGGCAGTTCATGGTATATTCAATATTCGTCTCCAGCACCATAATTCAAAGGCATTGATTTTTCTCGTGTCTCCCTTATTCAACATCCAGCTTTTATAACCATATGGTGCTACTGAAAATACCATGGCATGAGTCAGGCGCACCTTTGTCTTCAACAGGACATCGTTACCTTTCAACACTGACAAAAGATGCTTTGCCACAGCTTTTCCCAATGCAATACACCTTTTGGTTTTCTGACAGCTGTTTCTATTGGTGTTGATTGTAGAACCAAGTAGAGCAGAATCTTGGACAACCTCACTCTTTTCTCCATTTATCATGAAGTTGTGTACTGACCCAGTTGTAAGGATTTTTGTTTTGTTGATGTTGACGCACAATCTATGCTGAGGGCTGTGCTCCTTGATCTTCATCAGTAAACGTTTCAGATCCTCTTCACTTTCAACAAGCAGAGTTGTGTCATCTGCATAATTCAGATTGTTAATGAGTCTTCTTCCTCCAATCATGATGCCATGTTCTTCTCCATAACGTGGAGCGTCTCAGATTATTTGTTCAGCATAGAGATTGAAAGGCATGGTGAAAGGATACAGCCCTAACACACACCTTTGTCAACTTTGAACTTGTTCTGTTTGAATGACTGCCTCCTGGTCCATGTACAGATTCCTCAAGGGTACAATGTGGTGTTCTGGTTTTCCCCATTCTTCCCAGTGTTATCCATAATTTGTTATGAACCAGAGTCAAATGCCTATAGGGATCTTTAAAAAAACTATAGTGAACATTGTTGTTGTTGTTGTTGTTGTTGTTGTTAGGTGCCGTGGAGTCGGTATCCGACTCATAGTGACCCTCTGTACAACAGGGGAAACACTATTGTCAGTGCTTCTCTGCTGTCATAGGGTTTTCAATGGCAGATTGATTTTTGGGAGGGGGTTGCCAGATCCTTCTCCCAAGCCTACAGCTTCTGGTGTTCCCAGGTGGTCTCCCATCCAGGTACTAACCAGGCCCAACCCTGCTTAGCTTCCGAGATCTGACGGGATCGGATGCCACTGGGCTACAGCTGTAGGGGGTAGGTATTTCTTACACTATTTTCTATTTTTGTACACAATTTTTAAATTTCATATTAAAACATTTTATAATAAATTTCAGGTGCAGTTAGTGCACACCTGTAAATCCCAGGGACTGGGGAGGTGGAGGCAGGAGGATCTCAAATTGAAGGCCAGAGGCAGCCTTCGTAACTTAGAGAGACCCTATCTCAAGATTAAAATAAAAAATTTAAAGGGGTTGGGGGGGAACTCAGTGGTAGAGCACTTGCCAAAGTATGCACAGGTCCTGGGTTCAACCCCCCAGAACCAGAAAAAATAATACCCAAAAACTTCTTCTTTTTTTTTTTTTTTTTTTTACTGTGCAGGGGGATGGAACCCAGGCCTCAGTGCATGCTAAGCAAGCACTCTACCAACTGAGCTAAAGCTCCACCCTGATCCTAACTTTTTTTATCATTTGGAAAACAGCACTTTATTGACTTTGTGGCCCTGGGATTGAGCATCATGCATACTAGGCACGCATTCCAGTCCCCACGCAGAACATCGTTTTAACATTAGTGTGTTGTTTTGAAAGGCACTACCTTCACTGGAAGGTGCTGTAATGAATTTTGTTGTTGCTGTTGTTGGGTTTGGTTTTTTTGAGACAGGATCTTGCTCTGTAGCCCAGACTGGACTGGAACTCGCAATCCTCCTGCCTCAGTCTCTCCAGTGCTGGGATTACATGCAGGCACCATGATGCCCAGGTAAGGTGATTTTTTAATATGGAAAAATACATTTCTTGTGAGCGTCCGCTTTGATGGCTGTTCATGATCGTGATCATGATGGCGTGATACCCCTGCGACATCAGTGTCAAAATCAAGGAAGGAGTCCCCCTATGGCTCTCCCAGTCACAGTGCTCCCAGGATTAACCACCCCTCAAACTTTTATCACCCTACACTCATTTTACCTGTTCTAGAACTTCCTATCTAGAATTGTACAATTGTTTTTAGAGTGTGGACCTTTTTCTTACTAACATAATACTTTTGTGAGTCACCCTGAAATTGCATGTATGCAGAGTTCATTTCCTTTTATTGCTATTCGATACTCATTATCCACTGTACGAAGGTTCCATAATGTACTTAGCTGTTCCTCTGTTGAGGGGCGTTTGGGTGGGGATATTATGAATTGCAATAACCACAGATGGTAGACAGAAGTTCGGGAATTTCCAGGAACAAATGGCTAGGCCCTAGGGGAAGCCTATACTTCAGGAGATACTGGCATTGTCTTTTTTTGAGGACATAATTAGCACAACAATTATTGTTTTGAATAGTAACTTATGCAAGGATAAGAAATAATAGTGAAAATTCAAGTTCAACATCTAAATACACTTGCCTCAGTTACAGAAGAAAAGGACCTCTTATGACTGGTGGTATTTTAATGCCTCATTGATAACATTTTTCTTTTCTCAGACATTTTATACAACTTGTAAATGGTAACAGGTGCCAGCCACTTGAAAATAAGATTGTTTCAAATTACACTTGAAAATAAGATTGTTTCAAATTACTAGCATGGCCCTATGTTGCAAATTATTTAAACCCAAAGTTATCAAGTATCCTTGATAGTCCACCTACATTATAATTTAAGCTTTCTTGTTAGCCGCTAATATAAATGTAAATCAAAAGAGAAAAACTGTTTTAAATCTAAAGTAGATTGAAGAAAATCAAAGGCAAATTAGCTATTTTAACTGGAAACTATCTCAGGTGTTTCATTACCAACCCACTGTCCTGCCAATGGAATTTTAAAATGTATTTATTATTTTTATTGGTTTTTTTTATTATTTATTTATTTATTTATTTATTTATTTATTTATTTATTTTTATGAGACAAGACTGGGCTGGGGCATACTCCAGGCTGGGCTGTAATTTGTGGGGATCCCCCTGTGTCTGTCTCCTGATTGCGCCAGCACCCCTGCCCTGTGTGGATGGAATTTTAAGTGCCCTTTGGTTGCCCAGTTCCTATATGATGGGGGAGCGGCCGCTCGGAGAGAAAACGCAACAAATGCGTTGGCCGCGGGGGTGAGTTCTCGCGCAGCTCTGGAGCCCCGCGCCACGGTTTTCGCCTGCGGAAGAAGCCCCGCGCCGCTAGGGGGCGCTGGCGGAGGGCGCGGCCTGCGGTCGCTTCTTCCGCAGACAGCTGAGCTCAGCTCCCCCGCCCCGGGCGAGTCCCCCAGGGACACCCACGTTGCAGATCTACTCGCCGAGGCATGCCGACAGGGGCGGCGGGACTGGGATTTGAACCGAGCTCCCTCTGATTCTGCGGCCTGAAGATACTTCCATCTGTGGCTCTGTTGTGTGTGTTGGGGGAATGGGGGTCTTTTTCGCCCACCAAGCTCATTGGTCTGCCCCCGCCCTTTCTCTAGCACGTTTCTTGCCCCGTTCCTTGTCCACTCATCCCCATTGCCCTCACCCATCTCGCAAGCGGTCCTCTCTCCTCAGCCCCTATGACCAGCGCCCCATACCCCCACCATACCTCCCACCCCTCTCCGTTTCCTTCCCACCACTCTGCCCTGCTCCAGCCCTATCCTCTCCCTGGGCTCCTGGCTTCAGAGAGCCCACTGCCCAGGTCACACATGGCAGAGGAGGCAGTTCTGAGAGTCGGAATTCACACATGGGTCTGACACAGGTGGTCCCTTCTCCCAGGAAGCTCAGGTCCTCGGGAGAGGGGCAGACGTGGGACCCTCCTCTTTGCTCCATTTCCCTACCCCTGCACCACCTCCTGCACCACGGCAGCCTGGGAACCAAAGGCCATGGGCAATAGCCCTTCCCAAGTGGCCAGACCTGGGCACAGCCTGGAATTTCAGGTCTATAAATCATGTTGAGTGGCAGGGAACTCATAAAATCTGTTCTCCTGTCCTGGCTGGCCTGCTGGGCCCCTGTCCCCTCCTCCAGGGACCTCCCTCCTTCCCTGGAGGCTGGCCCAAGGGTGGGGGGCTGGATGTATATAGGGAGCTGCTGTAGGAGGGACCCGTCAGAGAGGTCTCTGCAGAGAAGGTGAGGAGCCCCTGGGGTGCTGGCCCAGGTCCAGGGTGCTGGAGGGCTGGAGGCTCAGGGAGGCCAGTGCTGAGGACGGTGCCATCTGAGCCTCTGCTCCACAGAAGGGCTCCCTGGCAGGGTGGTGCCCGGCTGAGCACATCAGTACCAGCCTGGGCCCCTGGCAGCTGGGCTATGGAGTGGAGAAGGGGGTCTACCTGGGCCCTTGCTCCCTCTTCTGGCCTCTGCCTGGCCTCACCCTGCTTATGTGGCCCAGGCAGGACTATGGCTTCTGCAGCACCAGAGGCAGAGAAAGGGTCTCCCATCGTGGTGGGGCTGCTGGTCGTGGGCAACATCATTATTCTGGTGAGACATGCCCCAGGGCTGGGGAGCGGAGGGTATATGGTGGGGAGGTGGCTGCCCTGGGCCTGGGGTCCACTGAGGGCCTGGAACTCCCAGTACGGAAGAGCTTCATGTCCAAGCAGCCTGGTTCAAATCCCAGCTCCACCTCTCCACAGCTGTGTGACCTTAGGGAAGAATTTGACTTCTCTGTGCCTCTTCCTCATCTATAGATGGTGTCCTCCTTGCCTGGATCCTGTTGATTAATCCACATATGGCCCTCAGAAAAAGTGCTTGACAAATCCTAGTTATTGTCATAAAGTGATTGCTTGGCACATAGGAGACCCATAATCATACCTTCTTTTTTCTTTCTTTCTTTTTCTTTTTCTTTCTTCCTTTTTTTCTTTTCCTTTTTTTTTTTTTTTTTTTTTTTTTTTTTTTTTTTTTTTTTTTTTTTTTTTTTTTTTTTTTTTTTTTTTTTTTTTTTGTTGTTGTTGTTTTTGACAGGGTCTCGTTGTGTAGCCCATCCCTGGCCTTGAATTTGTGATCCTCTTGCCTCCGTCTCCTGACTGCTGGGATTATA
This sequence comes from Pedetes capensis, assembly GCA_007922755.1. Lineage (NCBI taxonomy): Eukaryota > Metazoa > Chordata > Mammalia > Rodentia > Pedetidae > Pedetes > Pedetes capensis. The sequence goes on along the minus strand of VMDO01014951.1, from coordinate 8,874 downwards.
GGCATAATCCATGATGCTTTATAATAATGGCTTATAATAATGTCTTTTAATTAACGTTGGATATTTATTTATTTATTTATCTATCTATCTATCTTTTTTTTTTTTTTTTTTTTTTGCAATACTGGGGGTTGAACCCAGGACATTGCGCATGCTAGGCAACTGCTCTACCACTGAGCTGCCACCCTACACCCCCTTTTATTATTTTCTATTTTGAGACAGGTTCTCGCTAAATTGCTCCAGGCTGCCTCTGACCTCAAACTCACCATCCTCCTGCCCCAGCCTCCCAAGTGCCTAAGATTACCGCCGTGGGCCACACTGCCTGGGTAATGTCAGCTTTGTTTGTTGTGAGACAGGGTCTCACTGTGTAGCCCAGGCTAGCCTGGAAGTCACTAAATAGGCCAGGCCAGCCTCAACCTCTTGATTCTCCTGCCTCAGCCTCCTAAGCACTGGGATTACAGGTGTGCACAATCATGCCCAGCTTTAATGTTGGCTTTTTAAAAATATGTGATGCCCACACATGGCTCTGGAGCCAGGCAGCCTATAGTCAAATCCCAGCTCTGCCACTTTCTATTTGTGGGACTTGTGGGGCCACTCTGAACCTCTGTTTTCTCATCTGTAAGATAATATCAAATAGGAATCCTGTGAGGAGAGAATGCCTTATCAGGCTAGTGTGTGTAGAATAGAGTTGGGCACACAGGTCACTGTTTGTATTGGCCAGAACAATTGGACACTACAGCTGGTAACAATAAGGATTTTCACACCTAAGGCAGCTGCTGGGATCAGTGCCTGAAATACAATAGGTGCTCTATAATTGCTAGCATTTATACTTGTCAACAATTGTGCACAGAAAAGTCTTTCTTCCTACCCCACCCTTTAGGCCCTCAGATTTTCCTTTCTCCAGTATTTCTGTAAGCAAATAGGAACATCTAGATGGATTCTCTCCCCTTTCCTGCCCTAAATGTAGCCCATTCCACATCCTGCTCTGGGCTCCCAGTTTCCTCCTGTTCACAGAGCCTCTATGCTTCCCATGCAACCTCAGAGAGCCTCCAGCCCCTATGACAACCCCATGGCCCTCTGTTGTGTGGCCCTTTTGTCCCCATATCATGGTGCTGCAGGGAGCAGCCTTGTGGGTTTGTGATCTCCCAGCAAGCGAGTGCATCTGTAGGATTGATTGCTGGGGGTAGAATGCTGGACCGAAGTGTTGATGCATTAGTCATTTTCATGGCTGTGATCGTTAACTCCCCTCCTCGGGGAGTGACAGCCCTGCTCAGGAAGGGCAGGCTGAGCTGACATAAGCTCCAGGCTTCACACGTGGTGTCTGGTGGCCGCCTCCTGCTGTTTCGGTGGCAAGGGCTTTGGCACTGTCGTGCTGTGCTTACTTTACGGAGAGGCCCCTGAGGCTCAGGATGAGGAGGGAACCCCGTCCCAAGCGGCCCTGCCTAACCGGCCGCCCTGCCCAGCTGTCAGGCCTGGCCCTGTTTGCTGAGACGGTCTGGGTGACGGCCGACCAGTACCGCGTGTACCCGCTGATGGGCGTCTCAGGCAAGGATGACGTCTTCGCGGGCGCCTGGATCGCTATCTTCTGCGGCTTCTCCTTCTTCGTGGTGGCCAGCTTTGGCGTGGGAGCAGCGCTGTGCCGTCGCAGGTCGATGGTCCTCACGGTAAGGCACAGAGATCAGGGTGTATTCTGCATGGCCCCTCACTTGGGGTCTCAGAGCAACGTTTCATTTCATTGTCCCCTGGCCCCAAAACCTAGGCTCGGCTGTTCTCCCCCTCCGCCATGTACAGAGAAAACTGGGGCACAGGAAGCAGAGGGAAGCTCTGCACAGCCAGAGGCCCCTAGGAGCAGGACTGATATTTGAACCCCAGCTTGTAATCTCCAGGGTCTGTGCCCATGAGCACTGCCAACTAACAGTGACAAAAATAATAATAGCACAGCTACCATTTAATGAGTGCCTACTGCATGCCAGGGGCTCAGTGCCTTACATGGATTAGTTCATTTGTTCCTCACAGCCCACCCACCATGAAATACTATCATTACCATCAAGATAGGCTCAGAGAGGTGAAGTCACTAATCCAGTGTCACACAGCCAAAGGTGGCACAGCCAGTTTACACCTGAGCAGTTCACCCCTTGAGCCTGTGTTCTTGATCGCTGCCGACCATGATAATGCACAACTGCCAAGAACCTCGCCTGTGCCGGACATTAGGGCAAGCAGTTTGGACAGTGGGTTCTCAGTCTTTTCCAAGAAGCCCTCTGAAGTTGGGGCTTTTCAACTTGTTTACCAGATAAAGAAACTGAGGCTCAAAGAGGCCAAGGGCTCTCTCCAGGTGGTTGGGAGAGCAGAGACTTCTAGTGAAGACAGCATGGCGCTTCCTCTTCAATGGAGTGTCTCTTAGACTCCCAAGAGCAGTAACTTATTCAGTCAACAAAGTTATTGAGCAGAAAGCACGCACCATACCCCATGCTAGGCACTGAGGCTGAGTACATCAAAAAGCCCTTGGCCTGGGGGAGCGATAGGGAAGGGGTCACGGAAGACCCCACAGCTGGAGAAGGCAAAGACCTGGAGGAGGTGAGGGAGGGAGTCTTAGGTGCATTCAGAATGTTCCAGGAGGAGGAAACAGCAAGAGCAAAGGTCCTGGGGCCAGAGGGGGCCAGGGGTGCAGTGAGGCTGCCAGAGAACAGCATGGGGAGGAAGAGGGCAGGGAAGGTGGGCCTCATAGGACTTTGGTTTTATCCTGAGAAACACAGAGAGGTGGAAGGGCCCCCTTCTCCCTCCCTCCTTCCTTTCATCCTTCCTCTCTCTCTCTCTTCTTCTTCCTTCTCTTTTTTTCTTGTCCATCTTTAATTTTCAGGCATCACTATTTTACCAAAGCTTAAAAGTTTTTCCAACTAGTGGTCTATGTGTGTATAGGCATATATTTATGTGTCCACGTTTGGCTCCCTTCTTAGTTTATTATTAACTAAGGATTTTTTAAATTATTATGATTATTTATCATGGGAAATTTCAGCCAGAGACCAAATCAGACTACGTGGCATTTCGGGTCCCACAGACCTATCACCTGGTTTCAACAAGATCAACAGACCAGCCGGCAAGGTCTGGTCCACTCCCCCTTCTTTCGGCCCACATGTTTCCCTCCTGGGCGTTTTGAAGCACGTTCCAGACAGCTGAGTCATTTACCTGTGCATGTTGAGTGCTGGCACGTGATGCGGTATCACCCTGACTCCGGCATCAGAAGAGGGGTACAGACCCCCAGCACCCTGGTGCTGGGAGACACGACCGGCATTCGGGACACTCCAACCACTGAGTCTTTTCCCCTCCGGCAAAACCCACCCCAATTCCTTCATATCTTGCAAGAGCCTGTCTGTCAAAAGAGTGTCTTTTTTTCTCTCTCTCTTTCTCTCCCCTCCTTAGAGTAGATATTTATTTTAGTGATTTCAAGCCAATAGGTAACTTCAGGTAATAGTTATGTATTTTATTGTATTTTATTTTTACTGTACTTTATTTATTTATTGGTACTAGAGGGGTGACCCCAGGGCTTCATGCATGTTTTTGCAAATGCTCTACCACTGAGCTGTACCCCAGCCCATTTTTCACTTTTTATTTTGTGACAAGGTCTCATTAATTTTCACAGGCTGCCTCTGGCCTCAAACTTGGGGTCCTGTTGCCTCTGGCCTCAAACTTGGGGTCCTCCTGCCTCTGCCTCCAAAGTGTTTGGGATTAGAGACAAGTGGCACAATGCCTGGCTGTTGATTTTATATTCCCTTAATACTTTATTAGAATATATTTCAGGCAGGGTGCGGTGGCTCATGCCTGTAACCCCAGTAACTCTGGAGATGAAGGCAGGAGGGTCGCTGGTTCAAGGGTGGAGGCAGCCTGGGTAACAGTGAGACTCTGTCTCTAGATTAAAAAAAGATTAAAAAGAGGATTGGGGGTGCAGCTCAGAGGTAGAGCACCTGCAAAGTATGTGTGAGGCCCTGCATTCAACCCCCCACTACCACACAAAAAAAGTCTTTTTCAAACATGCAGAAATGCTGGGAGATTTTTTTGTTTTGTTTATTAAGTACACATTTTAGAGTTTATTGAGTATACACTAGAACACAGAACACATGCGGGCACTGAGAGAGAGAGAGAGAGAGAGAGAGAGAGAGAGAGAGAGAGAGAGAGAGAGAGAGAGATCCAAGACAGGAATGTGGGCATCCCAAGAGAGATAAGAAGAAACCCCAAACCTGGAATATTTATAAAATGAACACACACACACACACACACACACCCATAACTAGATGAGACCATTCACACGGCCTATTATATATGTATATAAAATACTATATAATATATAATAGCATAGTATGTATTATGTATTTTGCCTGTAGGCGTACCACTGTGGCATCTGATCCTGTCAAATCTCAGAAGCTAAGCAGGGCCTGGTTAGTCCTTGGATGGGAGACCACCTGGGAACACCAGGTGCTGCTGTAGACTTGGGAGAAAGACCTGAAAACCCACTCCCCAAAAAAACAATCAGCCATTGAAAACCCTATGAATAAGCAGAGAAGCACAACAATAGTGTTTTACCTGTTTTATGTAGGGTCGCTATGAGTCGGATACCAACTCAACAGCACCTAACAAGAACATTATGTATTTTATAAATATAAAACATGCACATACATACAGAGGGCACCCAAAAAGTGTACATTTGAACTGCATTAAAACTGAGTCTATACTCCATATTGTTACCATGATTCAACTTCAAAAAGTAACACACAGACATCTCTTAAAATGTGTATACATTTTTGGCACCCCAGGTATAGATATTTTTTATTTGTGTGTGTTTGTTTTTATGTGGGGAGATACTAGGGATTGAACCCAGGGAGTTGCATATGCTAGAAAAGTGCTCTACCACTGAGCTACGCCACCTGCTACATCAGCCCTTGTTTACTTTTATTCTGAGACAGGGTCTAGCTCTACATAGACCCAGCTGGCCTTGAACTTGCTTTGTAGCCCAGGCTGCCTTTGAACTTGCCATCTTCCCTCCTCAGCCTCCAGAGCAGCTGAGATTACAGGATCTAGGTGGATGCTACCACAGCCAGCTGACCTACAATAATGTGTGTGTGTGTGTGTGTGTGTGTGTGTGTGTGTGTGTGTGTCACTGAGGGTTGAACCCAGGGCCTCGCGCTTGCATGCTCTGCAAGTGCTGGACCCCTGAGCTGCACCCCAGCCCATTTTTTTTACTTTTTTTGCTACAAGGTCTCACCAAATTACACAGACTGCCTCTGGTCTCCAACTTGAGATCCTCCTGCCTCCGCCTCCCAAGCCTCTGGGATTACAGGCTTGCACCACTGCATCCGGCAGCACTAATTTTTTAATCTATCTATCTTTCTTTCTTTCTTCTTTCCTTCCTTCCTTTCCTTTCTTTTCTTCTCTTTTTTCTTTCTTTCTCATTTTCTCTTTTTTGCTCTTTTTCCTTCCCTCCCTCCCTCCCTCTCATTTCTTTTCTTCTCTTTTTCTTTTCTTTCTTTCTCATTTTCTCTTTTTTCTCTGTTTTCTCTCTTTCTCCTTCCCTTCCTCCTTCCCTCTCTCCCTCTCTTTTCTTTTCTTCTCTTTTTCTTTTCTTTCTTTCTTGTTTTCTCTTTTCTTTCTCATTTTCTCTTTTTCCTGTTCCCTCTCTCTCTCTCTCTCCCTCCCTCCCTCTCTTTCTGTCTTTCCTTCCTTTCTCTTTCCTCCAGCCTGGGATGGAACCCAGGCCTCGTGCATGCTAAGCCCGCCACCCAGCTCCATGCTTAGGCAGCGTGGGTGACCCGCAGGCTCCGCCCTGACGGGCCGCCTGCCCGCGTCTCCCCGCAGTACCTGCTGCTCATGCTGGTCGTCTACATCTTCGAGTGCGCCTCCTGCATCACGTCCTACACCCACCGCGACTATGTGAGCGGGAGGAGCCGGCGGGGGTGTGAGGGCCCCTGCGGGAGGTGGCAGACGGCAGGGAGGTCACCTCGCTCCTCTTGGCCCTTCCTGCACCCTGCAGATGGTGTCCAACCCATCCCTGATCACCAAGCAGATGCTGACCTTCTACAGCGCAGACACTGACCAGGGCCAGGAGCTGACCCGCCTCTGGGACCGCATCATGATTGAGGTGGGCGCGGCACAGGGGTGAGGCGTGGGGCGCCGTCTGTCCGCAGAGGTGGACTGGGCACCAGTCATGCGCACCTGTAGATGAGTGCATGCTTTCAAGACAGGGAAGGTCATATGCCCAGGATCATATGGTTGGTAAGTGGCACAACTGGGATCTGCACTGCCCCCGTAGCAAAAATGACAATAATGGTAGCCAGTAGATTGATTTATTTATATGGTGATGTTTGATATCTCGGGATTGAAACCAGGGCCTTAGGCATGCTGAACAAGTACTCTATGTGGCCTCAAATTTGCAATCCTCCTGCCTTGGCCTCCCAAGTGCTGAGATTACAGACATGAGCCACCAGGCCTGGCAAGCATTAACTTCTGTTTAGCCCTGTTTAAAGCACTTTTGTGTGTGTGCATAGTGCTGGGGATGGAGCCCAGGGTCTCACACATGCTAGGCAAGCGCCCTACCACTGAGCCACACTCCTAGCCCACGAAGCACATTTGTTGCTGTTGTTAGGTACTGTCAAGTCAGTGTCAGACTCATAGCGACCCTACGTGCAACAGGCAAAACACTATTGTCAGTGCTTTTCTGCTATTCATAGGGTTTTCAATTTCTGATTGTTTTTTGGGAGTGGGTTCCTGGGTCCTTCTCCCAAGCCTACAGCACCTGGGTTCCCAGGCAGTCTCCCATCCAAGTACTAACCAGGTCTGACCCTGCTTAGCTTCCAAAATCTGACAGGATCAGATGCCAGAGAGGTACAGGTGCAGGCCAAAGCCCTTGTTTTTTTGTTTTTTGTGTTTTTTTTTCTTTTGTGGTGCTGGGAATTGAACCCAAGGCCTCACATTTGCATGCTTTGCAAGTAGTGTACCACTAAGCTGCACCTCCAGTTTTTGAGACAGGATCTTGCCAAATTACACAGACTGCCTCTGGTCTCGAGCTTGCCATCCTCCTGCCTCTGCCTCCTGGGTTGCTGGGATGACAGGTGTGTGCCACCACGCCCGGCGTCAAAGCACTTTTAAGGCTTCCTTAATTCTCACAGTGGCCTCCTAAAAGAGATGAGCTTTTTAGTGATGAGGAAACCGAGGCAAGAGGTTGAATGGCTTATACAAAGTCTCACAGCTAGTAAATCACAGAACTGGAAAGATTCAGACCCAGGTCAACAAGTCCCAGAAGCCACATTCTTGATTAAATCCAACATGGTGTTGCATGAGACGAGGAAAAGCTGAGGTCCCAGCTCAGCCCCAGTCATACAGCTGGCCAGGAGCAGAACCATGTTTGAAGGAGGCCCACGCCAATCTTTCATCATTCAGATGAAAGACCCAGATGTGGTGGCCTGAAATCCCAGCATCGAGGAGGCTGAGGCAGGAGATTCGTGAGTTGGAGGCCAACCTGGGCTATATAGTGAGACCTTGTCTCAGAAAAAATCTGCTAAGTGTTGTGGCACACACCTGTAATCCCAGTGACTCAGGAGGCAGAGGCAGGAGGATTCCAAGTTTGAGGCCAGAGGCAGCTTGCACAACTTATCAAGAGCCCATCTCAAAATAAAAGATAAATAAAATAGGGGCTGAGGGTGCAGTGCAGTGGTGGAGCACTTGCCTAGCAGGCATGAGGTCCTGGTTCCACTCTTAGGAGTGCAAAAACAAAATAAAACAAACAACAACAACAACAAAAACCACCATAAATCTGCCTATCTGTGTCATTTTATAAGCATAATTATCAACAAAAAAAATTTTTAAATAAATCATGAGCCTGGATTTGAACCAAATTTCCCATCAGCCTCCTTGTCATGGGACAAATGCCATCTGACCCTCACTCACTCACGCACAGGGAAGCATACACGCACACTTTGAGGCCCAGGACTTGGACAGGTTGGATCCAGTCATGTCGGATGCCAACTCTGCCTATCCTGGCTGTGTGACCTCAGGCAAACTGCAGTCCTCTCTGGGCCCCAGCCTGCCTCATCCCCAGCTTTCTCTCCAGCAAGAACGCTGTGGTACGTCAGGTCCCCTGGACTGGGTGAACTACACATCGACCTTCCGGGCAGTCACTCCAGAGGTGGTGTTCCCCTGGCCTCCACTGTGCTGTCGCCGGACGGGCAACTTCATCCCCATCAATGAGGAGGGCTGCCGCCTGGGCCATGTGGAATACCTGTTCAACAAGGTGCGTTCCCTTCTGAGTGCACCTGTCTATCCATCCATCTCTGGTTCTCTCTTCTCTATCCCTCCCATTGTCTGACTGTCTGTCTCCTTGTCTCTCCTCCTCTCCCTCTGGCCTTTTCTTTCTCTCCATGCCCCCTGCTCTCCCAACTGCAAGTCGGCAGGATCCATGCAGGCTCTGTCTGACCCACACTTGCATCTGGCCACGCGGCTCAGGTTGTCCAGGAACCAGAGCAACAACAATAATCATAGCAGTAGCTGACCAGGTGCAATGGCACATGCCTGGAATCCCAGCACTCAGGAGGCTGAGGCAGGAGGATCTCAAGTTCAAGGCCAGAAGAAGCCTGTGTAACTCAGCAAGACCCTGTCTCAAAAATGTTGTTGTTGTTAGGTGCCGTTGAGTCAGATCCGACTCATAGCGACCCTATGTACAACAGAATGAAACTCCCCAACACTGTGCCATGCCCAGCACTATGTCAATGCTTTTCTGCTATACATAGGGTTTTCCATGGCTGGTTGTTTTTACGGTGGGCTGCCAAGTCCTTCTCCCAAGCCTATAGCACCCAGTATTCCCAGGCAGTCTCCTATCCAAGGACTGACCAGGAC